>CAUYQG010092762.1:0-30186 GCA_963574415.1 Tarsius wallacei
AGATTAAGTAACTTTCCCAAGGTCACGGAGCTAGTAACTTGTAGTTAGGACTCAGATTTGTAGAATTAGGATTTAGATTTAGAATCCGGTCCATCTCTTATCAATAGGCAACAAATAATTAATATTTAAAAGAAAAGAAAATAACATGCCAGTGATCCACTCAACGTTTTTTCAGCAAGGAACTACTTTGCTTCTATTGGAAACTGAAAGGAGGGAACCCCAGAAACTTAGGATATAAAGTAGCCATTTTGAATCAGCACAGTCATTTTGCTTGGACCTCTCCCCTTGACATTCCCTTGCTGCACAGCTTGAATAACCCATGCGTCCTTTTATCCTATAATCATTAACAAGAAAAATACTTTAGTTTTAGAAACCAGTGATTACACAGAACCCCTTAAGCATGTCTGGTCTTGCTAACAACTTATCTTTTAGGCATTTGTATTGATACATTGTTATTGGCCACCTGTGATGACCTCCAGCACACCACCGGGAGGCATGTTTATTGGTATACTGTTATCATACAACCATGACAACCTCCAGCCCACCACCTGAGGTGGTGAGACAGTTGATGCCTGGAGATGTCAAGATACTAGATGCATGTGACTACCATGGAAACCAAAGAATACAACTCTGGACATTCCTATTGGCCCAGACCTCTCCAGGTCTAAGACCCCTTGCTCTAAAGGCCCTTAAATACACCTACTAGTTTCCAGCCTTCCATGCCACACTCGTCTGAGTGCTGACCCCCTTTCCATCTGTGAAAGGAGAATAATAAACTTTACTTCCTTCCACTTTCCTCTCTGTTGCAATCTTGCATTATTCCCGTGGCACTGGCCCACCTTGCCTCAGTTTAACCTTTCAGAAACCTTATCGTTGACAAGGGGACCAAAGACATTTACTTGCTTGTGATTCCCCATTAGAGAGGAGCACCTTAAAATACGGCTTATCTTTGAAGCCCCAGGTCTATAAAAGTCACCTGGTCAGGAAGAATGAATGACTTCAGAAAGTAATATGGTGATATTTTTTCAGTATTGATGTTTGATTCTGTAGTTAATAATTTGGGGTCATGTAGATTTACTCCTCTACTCAGCAACTCTGAGGAGGAAACTGAATGTCAACCTGAATAAGCCCAAAGATACTAAAATAAATGTTCTGAATTAATTAATGAGAACTTTGCAATCTCTAAGGCCATTAAAAAAAGAAACTCTGCTCAAATAAGCTTTGTATTCTAGGAGAGAGTACGTGAGCAGAAAGCAAGGAATTACATTCTTACTGAAAATCTGTTAATCTTGTAAATACTAGGGGATAGAAATAAGACTTTCAAACCTATTATCACAAACCTGAAATTTTTAGCAACTCTCAGCCAGTGCCACTATTGATTCTTTTTTTAAAACTCTTCACTATTATATCTTGTAAGGAAGGGTAAGATGTCGATGAAGCTGTGCTAAAGTCTAAAGTCAATAGAACTATAGTCTTAGAAGATGTCTCTGTCTATTTGTGATAGATAAAATAACACCTCCCATATGTCCTTGTCTTAATGTCAGAATTTGTGAATATTTTAAGTTGCATGGCAAAAGAGAATCAAATTAAAGTTGCTGATGTGATTAGAGTTGCTAATCAGCTGTCTTTGAAATAGATTATCATGGATTACTCAGGTGGAGTCAAAGTAATGGCAGGAACTCTTATAAATAGAAGAGGGATGAAGACAAGTCAAATATAATGAAGGAAGCATGGTCAGAGTTATGCAACATAAGGACCCATCTGCCATTGTTGGCTTTGAAAATAGAAGAAAGGGAGTCACGAGCCAAGGAATGCCACTGTCTCTAGTTGCTGGGAAAAGCAAGGAAACAGGTTTTCCACTCGAGCCTCCAAAAAAAGGTGCAGCCCTCTTGACCTCTTGATTTAAGCACAGTGAGAGTGGTGTCCAGCTTCTAATCTATAGAATTTAAGATAATAAATTTGTATCATTTTAAACACATTCACAGCCAGCAAATTTTCACCTTCCTAATACTTAGGGTGGGTGAAAATTTTTTTAAAATCTGAAGCTGGTTGTTGCAAACTTCTATCCTTAAGCACAAGTGAAATAGTCTTTTCTAAATTGTCACCTTTTTCACAATACAGTTGAAAGTTTCAGACATATCCAGTATTTTCCACAGACACCACTCTGACCAGCATTCCAAACTTTGTATTTTTATTTGGATTAAAAACCCTAAAAGACAGACTTCCACAATGAGGTATTATGGATTCATCCAAGGAAAGTTCTTGTTCAGGTTTGTATACAGTGTTGAACTTATTTAAAACATAATTTATTATGAGTTCAATTTTGCATAATCTGCTTGGATTTTACTGCATTTCTGCATTACTGAAAATATGCTGAAACCACAAAATTTGTGGAAATCTATTTTGTGTAATTATTTTTGAAAATAAAGGCATCGCAATTGACAGACCTGTTGACCAATAATCTTGTTTTGTGGTTTTCTTCACTTTTCCCATCAAAATATTTAATGCTAGAAATTGTTTTCATCTCGGACACCATAGTATTGCTCCACTTTTTTTATTTCTTTGGACATTTATATCTGTGGTGCATCTGATCATAATACCTGTTAGTTTCAGTTGCAATCATTTCTATAGAATCATCTTCAATAAATAGTCCAACAACTTCACTTACACTTTGAGGATCATTTGGAAATATCCTGATACCTGGACTACCAATAAACACTTTAAGTCTCTTTTTGGATCATATTTTGTCCTCAATGTCTGATTCATTCTCACCAGTACTAGATTCACTGTCAGAGATTATCTGCATTATATTTCTTTGTTGACATTGCATCATTACATCACTGTCTGTCTCACTGTCACCAATAAGTTCACTGGATTTACCATTGACCTCAGCAATCCCATCAGCATGTATTTCTTTATTTTCCAAATTATGGTAAATTATTTTTAACGTTGAAGTATGAAAGCCCTGAAATATTGAAATACAAGTATACAACACTAATCGCAACAAAATAATGACCAACTTGCAATTTTTGCCAACTATGTAAATCAGTAACATTGCTCGATATCAGATAATTATCTCAATTAACTTTCTCCTTGCCTGACTATTCATTTTCGAGCAAAATATAACAACACATACATATGACAATGTTGAAGCATTCGGAAACTGAAATTGGAAAGACATAAATTCACATCAGTGACAACAGGAACAGAATTTGGAATGATATGAAGTCACACCAGCGGTCGTGAATGAGTTAAGCCACTAAGTTTGTGGCAATTTTTTAAGGCGGAAGTGAAAGACAGTACACTATTCATGTGAGAGATCTGCTTGTAAACATTGGTAGATGAGAACACAAAAATTAAAAGGAGATTGAAGTGAAAGAAAATCTATCTGCCTATGAGGCTCAAGTTGGCCTCTGGAAAGGTTTCCTAAAAATGGTTAGAGGGAGTTGCAATTAGTAATTGAGGTCTGGAAGGGAAGGGAAGGGACTGATACATCAGTGGAAGAACACTGAGAAATGTTCAAGAGTGTTAATACACTTCCTGGCAGACTAATCAGCTCTCAAAACAACTAAAAACCTTTAATAATCATACCCGACAGAGGAGTATATAGATTTTGTATAGTCTGAGGGAACACCTTGTCTATATATTGACACAGAAACAAAATCACAGAATCATATGTTAAATGAATTTTGGAAAGAAAAGTAGTCTTTGAAGTTATATAATCCAATTATCATTTTATACATGGAAAGAAACTGAGGCTTAGTGAGATGAAATGGCTTGCCCAAACTAGTTTATGTCACAGTCAATACAAATTAGCAGATTTGCCTAAAATGTGTAGGCTCTGACTACAATTCCATAGTTATCCTAGTTCCTAATAAACTCTAAAAGCAAACTGTAGGAATAAAATAGCTATCTGCCTAGTGAGAAAATTGCTGTAAAATCCAGCCAAAATGGAATATTAATGTTGGCCAAGAAGGAGGAAACACTCTAGGTTTTAAGAGGCACTATGTCCTTGGGAGAAAAACAACTTTTTCAGAGTCTTGGTAGCTAAGCACCATAAAAACACCAAGTAATTGTCCCAAACAATGCCCCTTTACCTACCCACATTTTGAGAATGGGAGATAGACTTCTTGACACCCTCAAACTAGTCTTATCTAGATTTCTTTATTATTTATTATGCACTTCACAAGATTGTTGTGAAAATTAATGACATAACGCTTTTCAAAGGTTCATCCTAGCATCTATATTTGATAACTAATAAAACCGCACTGGTGAGTATGATAGCCCAGTCAGTCTCAGTCAATCTCAGTAACAATGACAAGAGTAGTAATAATAGCAACTAACAATATTGAGCACTTGCTGTACACACTATCATGTACCATTCCAAATGCTCCCCATTTATTATCTCAGTTAATCCTCACAGTAACTCTTTGAAATAGAAAATATTGTAATCCTGATTGTACATGCAAGAAAATTAAAGAACAGAAAGGTTAAGTAACTTATCAAAAGTCACTCACTAAGTAGTAGAGACAGAATCTGAGCCCAGAAAATCTGACTATGGAACTAAGTTGTGGACAGGTTCCAAACTAGCCCTTGCTTTAGACAATGGACTACACAGAGCAAGAATTGGGTCTTACTCATCTATACATCCCAGTGCCTGGCATCATTTCAGCACAGGGACGAACAGTACAGAGGTCAGAGATGGGGTTATGGGATAAGTCATTCCAGGTTTTAAAAAACTGACACCAGCACTCAGTGTGACCTTGAGTAAGTGATTTAACTTCTCTGAATTTCAGATTGTTTACCTTTAAAAAAAAGTATAATAAGGAGATATCTCTTTATTTATTATCTATCTCATAAGGTTGTAGTGAAGATTGATGATACAATACATCTCAAAGACTTAGCCTAGCATCTGTATTTGATAAATATTAAACAAGACTCTGTACAATTGGGGGTTATTTTTGTTATCTTTCTTTGCTTTTAAAAATTATTTTTTAAATTTTCCAAAAATCTGAACATCTCCCAAGTCCCCTCTCAAGTATTGTGAGAAGTCCACTTAAGGAAAATTTTTTTTTAAAGTTTAAAGAAAACAGGCTAAAGAAAAAAATCATTCAAAATAACTTTGACTCCCTTGAAGCAAAAAAGGGAAGCTAGGCTATAATTTGGTAAAACTGGCAGTCACAGTGGAAAAGAGTTGACAAAATACAGAGCTTTGTGAATGTTTATAGGAGTGTATTAAGGCAGCTAATCCACAGATATCACTTAGATGGCTGAAGACAGTTCTCCTATATACCTGTAGATATTCTGTTCCATAAATCTCCCTGTTCCTTCAGGCACTACTCATATGATAACTAGTTTACAGAACCTGTTTTATCCTGGACTTCCATCAAAAAAATATATTATTGAGCAAAGCATGATGCTAGGTCTTGTGAACACAAAATCATATAAGATGCAGTCCCTATCCTCAAAGAATTTATCATCTACTTGAGGAGACAGAACATGTCCATGCAAAATAATTAAAATAAGCTCCATAGACTAAATAGCAAGTAGAGAATCTAAATGAGTTTGACTTTTAATTGCTTGTGCCAGTCACTAATATTGGTAGCTTTTTTTGCATGAACTAATAGACATGTCTCAAGAGTTTCTCAGTTCAGTATTCTTTAAAAGCAAGAGAGATCAGAGCCCAGAAAAATGCACAAATTCATCCTACCATCTTCTCAGAGTTTGGCTAAAATCTTATTCTGACAGTAAATGATATATTTATTTGCAGATCTGTCTCCCAGTTAGCCTGAGCACTAATTAAGAAAAGTACACACATGTTGGCACATTTCCATATCACATAAAGGGGCTCATCTAATAGTAGTTAAATGAATGGGTAGCTACAGTTTATTAGGCATAACTGACATTATTATCTAAAGTTGGAAATTTTATCATATTTGATTTTTCATAATTTTTCCTCTTTAGTCTGATAAACCCAGTCATAGACTCAATTCTTTGTTAACAGTGTATTTTCCTAATTAAGCCACATAATTTTTATGGCTTAAACATAACTTTGTGTAATCAAGAAGCTGGCTTATATGGACCTAACATTTGTACAAGCATGGGTAAGTTTCAAGCACACACTAGGAAAGAAAAAATGCTATCCACGGTCACTCTGCCAATGGCCTTTTATTCTTCCAAGTAACACATGCTGCCTGCTGCATCTTCTTGTTGCTTTTTCTATCCCCATCATGTTCATCCATTTCCTTTACCAGGTTAACTCATCATCATCCTTAGGACTTCAGCTTATAGTTTGCTGCCTCAGGAAAGACTGCCCAGACAGTCTGTAACACGGCCAGAATCAACGCATCTCTTTAATAGCAATCATTATAACTGATAAACTAACATTTCCCACCAATTCTGTGATTTCACTAATGTCTTCCTTCTGTTGCAGATTGTAGAATCCATGTATGATTGTAACATGTGTGTATTTTGTTCACCATTATGTTTATATCACAGAACAATGTGTCTTATGTGTGTGTAGGTGTGTTTGCATATATACACACACCTACACACACAAGACGCAAACCACATGCACACACAAGACACTTCGGTCTGTAGTTTACACATATGAATGTATAGCTGGCACACAATAAATATTTTTAACGAATGAATTCAACAAATCTTACTCATGAGTCTTTTAATTTTTTTTTTTAGTTGGAGTCTCACTCTGTCGCCCAGGCTGAGTGGTAAGTTGAGTGGGCCACCTCAGCCTGACCAGCTGGGCTCAAGTGATCCTTCTACCTCAGCCTTCCAAGTAGCTGGAACTACAGGCATGTGCCATCCCAGCTATTTTTTTATTTATTGTAGAGATGAGGTCTTGCCAAGTTGCCCAGGCTGGTCTCGAACCCATGGGCTCAGACAATTCTCTCACCTTGGCCTCCCAAAGTGCTGGGATTATAGGAGCAAGCCATGGCGCCTGGCCGCTCATGAATCTTAAAGAAAGATAGGACAGCATGACTGGGTCATGCCAACAATGACACATAAGCAGAGAAATTCTTCACCTTACCACTCATTCTGTTATCTCGGCCCTGGGAGATATGAGATGTGTTTCTGGAACAATAGCACCTGCAAGGAACAAGCAGTATATTCTGTAGCTCAGCAAGAGGAAAAAGCAGAGGGAAATGGTGAGAACCCACCCACATCTTTGTGATTCTCACTCTTTTTTGGTCAGGATATTAATTCTCAGACCCCACTAAGCATTATCACTTCCTAATTAGCAGGCCTAACATCCCCCTCTCTATCTCAGTCTCTTTGTCTCTGTGTTTCTTTGTCTTTCTCTAGATCTCTTTCTCACCTGATAAGTATATATAAAACAAACATAAGAAGACTCTGGAAGTTGGAGAGAAGAAGTCAGACCAGTTAGAGACCCTGGAATCTGAGGAACAACACAGGAGTGAGTTCCCTAGGTTTTCTCTTTTCCTTCTAAATCCCAAACTGGGTACTAGAGAAGCCAGCAACCCAGACACAATGACAGGTGCACACAAAAATTAAAACCCTAGTGAAAGTCACTCCCTCTAACCAAAAGGTTGGGAAAGATGCATCCTTCCAAGGCAATACCATTCTAGTGTAGTGAAAATGGGAAAAAAACCTGTAGCCCTCACTCCCATCAGCAATATCCAAGAGGGAGCCTACACTTCCATTCTTGCTAGGCTGTAATAAGCATCCCAACCTCCCTACCAGGGTGATGTCAGAGAATGACAAGTAGAGAGTTGGGACTTTCGTTATCACTGGAGAGTAACTGGGGCCCTCCTCCACCATAGTGTTAGTGGAGACCACATGGAGACATGAAAAACTGTGACAAGACACCTCAATCTCTCTCAGAAGTTAGAGGAGTCCTTCCCCATTTCAAGTATCAACGGCAGCTGAGTGGAGAAGCTGGACTTCTACTTTCACCTGGCAATAATGACATAAGCTCCACTCCTTTCTCTGTCAGAGTGGCATTAGAAAAAGTCAATAAAAACAGAATGTTTAAATAAGACCAAGAGTCTCACAACGTAATATTCAAAATATTCCACTGATAATCACTCATCACATCAAGAGCCAAGTATTTTTCAGCTTGAATTAAAGACAGCCAGTAGATGCCAACATCAAGATGATGTTAGAAATCAAACATGCCGAAAAGAAAAAAACAAACAGTCCCATTGCAAAGTGGGCAAAAGATATAAATAGACAGTTCTCAAAAGAAGACATACAAACAGCCAACAGAAAAATGAAAAACTTCACAGTCTCATTAGTCATCAAAGAAATGCAAATTAAAAACTACACTGAGATACCACCTAACTCCAGTCAGGATGGCTACCATCAATAACAAAAAACAACTGATGCTGGAAAAGTTGCGGCAAAAAGGGAACACTTCTACACTGTTGATGGGAGTGTAAACTGGTACAGTCTCTATGGAAAATAGTGTGGCGATTCCTAAAAGATCTAAAAATTGACCTTCCATACAACCCCGCAATCCCCCTACTGGGAATATGCCTAGAAGTACTCAAATAACTCTATAAAAAAGAAACCTGCTCACGTATGTTTATCTCAGCATTGTTCACAGTAGCAAGAACATGGGACCAACAGTGCTGCCCATCAAAAGAGGACAAGATTTTTAAAATGTAGTACATATACATGATGGAATATTACACAGCCATAAAGAAGAACAAAATCATGAACTTCATAGCAACCTTGATGGACTTAGAGTCTATATTACTGAGTGATCTTTCAAAGACACAAAGAACTGAGTATCACATGTTCTCACTCAGAAGTAGACCTTGAACAATTATCATAGTACTGTAAGAGAATGATTGACAGTAGGGAAGCAAGATCAGCAGTAGTGGGAATCTGCTTGGGGAAGGGGTGAGGACACACCTCATCAACAAAGGTACCTGCATAATGAACACCTAACCCTGAATTGTACTCCACATCTTTAAAATAAAAAATTAAAATTAAAAAAAGAAATATCTGACAAATATTTTAAAGCAGCCATTATAAAGATGCTTTAACAAGTAATTATAAATACACTTGAAACTAATAAAAATAGAAAGTCTCAGCAAAGAAATAGAAAGTCTCAGCAGAGGTATAGAAGATATAAAAAACAACCAGATAAAAATTTTAAAACTGAAATATACAAAAGCCAAAATAAAAAGACAATGAATGGGCTCAACAGCAGAAGAGACAGGACTGAAAATTCCAGGACTGGAATTTTGCACAAATTAAAAATAAATTAAAAAAAGAAAAACCAGAAAAGTTTCATGGAAAAGAGTCCATGAAACTTAAGACAGAACAATAGAAATTAAGCAAAATGAATAACAGAGAGAAAATAAATGAAAAAAAAGAAAAGAACCTTAGGTACTTATGGAACTATAACCAAAGAGTTAACATTCCTGTCATTGAAATCTTAGAAAAAAAGAAGGAGTGCAGAGCTAAAAAATACTCAGAAAAATAATAATTGAAAATTTCCCTCCAAAAAGTGGTTTAACCTCATTGGTAATTAAGAATGCAAATTGAGCCAGGCTCAGTGGCTCAG
This sequence comes from Tarsius wallacei, assembly GCA_963574415.1. NCBI lineage: Eukaryota > Metazoa > Chordata > Mammalia > Primates > Tarsiidae > Tarsius > Tarsius wallacei. Next base: position 9,557 of record CAUYQG010092762.1, read on the forward strand.
CCTGTAGCCCCGCGCTTTGGGAGGCTGAGGTGAATGGATTGCCTGAGCCCGTGGGTTTGAGACCCGCCTGGGCAACTTGGCGAGACCTAATCTCTACAATAAATCAAAAAATTAGCTGGGTGTGGTAGCGCATGCCTGTAGTTCCAGCTACTTGGAAGGCTGAGGCGGAAGGATTGCCGGAGCCCAGCAGGTCGAGGATGCGGTGGCCAGGAGCAGCCACTGCACTCCAGTCTGGGCAACAGAGTGAGATTCCAACTCAAAAAAAAAAAAAAGATCGCAAATTGAATAATAAAATGGCATTTTTATTCTTAGTTTCTCCAATTGGCAAAAATATATACAACTGATAATATTGAATGTTGATGAATATGTAAGAAATGGGGATACTTACAGTTAGTGGCAGTTTAAATTGATGACACACTTTTCTTGAAACTTTTGTCTGAATGGAATTTTGGCTATTGCTATCAAAATTGCAAACATGCACATTCCCTGATGCTGAAATTCTACTTCCATATATAAATTTATCCCATGAAACAACCACAAATATTCATAAATCATATAAACTATATAAGGAATATTTCTTATAATATCATGTGTAACAATAACAATTACAAATAAAGATGTCCCTAAAACAGAAATTGTTCATAAATTGTGGCTTATTTTTACTATAGATGTGATGTCATTGTTTTAAAAATGTGTAAGGCAGACTTACACACGTTAACATGAAAGAACTCCAAGAAGAAAAATGCTAATATAGGAAATATGTATAATATGGTCCCAAATACATCCACAGAAAGAAAAGTGTATGTTTGTGAATACAATGCATAGAAAGTGTTTACAGATATTAGAATTGTTAACCGTAGACCCAGCTCCAAGCTGTGTTCGCTTGGAATTTTGCACAAATTAAAAATATATGTATTTAAAATAAAAATTTTCTAAAAAAGAAAAACCAGAAAATGTCACTATCAAAGAATGGTTAGGAAGGACTGATAGAGATTGTAGGAGAACCAAAATCTTCCCCTACAAAATCAAAGGTTGGCAATTGTTGAGTTTCATGGGTATGGAGAACAAACAAGGATGTTCATACTTTGTTCTACACTCTTTTATATCTTTGCCTTTCACCCAATTAAAAAAGTATTGATGTATTAATTGGATGTGTTATAAAGACATAATCATATAATTTTAAAAAGAACAATTGGTATAATAATAATAGCTTACATTTACTGGTTGTCTACAAATATCATGTGTCAGGCATTGGACAAAATGTTTTTCATGTATTTTTCTATTCCCAAGAACACTGTGAAATAGATGGTAAGTGCCCTTCTAAGTGCTTTAAATATATCATCTAATTTAAAGTTCACAATCACTCTATAAGATCAATGTTATTATTAGTTCTTATTTCACTAATAAAATAGAGTGATGAAACAAATTACCCCAGTTAGTAGCAGAATTGGATACTCAATTGTGTTTTCTGACCCCAGCATCTACACTCACAACCCCTACATCACAGAGAAAAGAAAATTTGCATACCTAAGCAAAACTGTTTCCTCATTTATACTGGAAGAACACTGTTTTACAAGCTTTCAAACTGATTCAGGAAGAAGAAAAAGAAAATTATTCTATAAAGTAAAAGAGAGACAGTTTTTAATTTTGTGTGTATGCATGCCTCTAAAATATAGGACAATGTGATGTCATGTTCAGATAAATCTACCATTATGTTCTCTTTGATTTCATTTTATGTATAGCAATTATACTAAAAATAATGGATATTAAACTAATCCTTACAAAACAAGCTAATTAATATTAGTGTGCAGTTATCTCATTTTCTCTGGATTGAGATAGGTAATTCTAAGTGATAAATTATGATTAGCTAATGAAACACTTTAACTCATTAAAAAATACTACACATTTTTTAAAAAGAGAGAGAGGAAAGCTATAAATATCTTCAAAAACTGTGTGCGGTCATTTGAAGACAACACTTTTAGTATAGGTAACGTCTTCCTCTCCGAAGCATTAGTGAAGTTAATGAGTCAACATTTTTCCTAAGATTAAAGGAGACATTTGACACTGTATAGGCCTCTAAAGCTTGAGGTTCTACCCTAATTTTTCTGTGTTGTACAACCCAAGCCATCATAGCTACAAGGTCACAGTATACCAAGGGGAGAAAGTTCGAAAACGTTTAAGACAGAAAAAAGCAGCAGGACCAAATTTTCCCATAGTAGGTACCACAAACTTTCCACAGATATGACATCTAGCTAGTCAACTGGGATTAAATTTGTTGCGTCAGCCTATTTTTCAGGTAGTATCTTGATAGAAACCAGGCCACAGTAAAATTTACCTAGCTCTTAAAAGCAAGAAAAATACCACTCCCAGAATAAGACCAAAATTCCCGTAGGAACACACACTCCACAAGCATAAAACTTGTCCATCTTAGCCCATCACCACACCCAGTGCTCAAGGGTTCCAGCAACAACTCTGGAAAATCTGTGGGCTCAGCTCTGTAGTCCATAGCTCCTTAACCTTTACTTGGAGTGCCTCTGGGACCACCCTTTCTAGCCTCTTACCTTTCTGGATGTTCCTTCTCCATTTGCACCGTCTCTTCTCTCTGGCTACTATTTCACTGCAAGAGTCCCCAGGGGCCTTTCCAGCCTGCATCTGAGTTGACATCAGGTACAAAGTGGTCAAGAAAAAAGGAAACGGAAAAATTGGATGTACTGGACGTAGTTTACCTCTAGTATGAGCACTTTAACCACTCCAAAAACTAGACTATTTGACTTTAAAGTCAGCAAATCCAAAAGAGGGTCACAAAAATGAGAAATAAGGATAAAGACTAACCCCAAGTCTGATCATTTGGGATCCAAGGGCAAGCTCTATTAGGTATGGTGATTTTCATAATGAGAAAATAGTTGTGATCTGGACTATATAACCTATTTGGGTTTCTGCCCAGCTTATCTTCTTCCAGAACAGCCTCCACCACCCATAGGCAAGGGTCTTTGCAGGCATATTTAAATCACCTTACATTTCCACACTGGCCACAGTCAGTTAGACCAGGAATGGACAACCAACCCATGCTGGATCAATCAGATTCTCTTTTCCAATTATACAAAATTTGAATTCAGAGATACTCAGTCTATCTTTATCTGAAACTATAATATGTAAATTCAGAAGTTATAAAGTCACTGTATTCCACCATGCAGATGGGTAAGTAGAAAAATCCCATCTTCAGAGTAAAAAGAAGAATAAAAGAGAGTCACAGAAAGTAGAGTGAAAACAGATGTGCAGAGAAGGCATAGGTAAGGCAGGGAGAAAATTCTGGACTCTGTCCAATTACCAGAGCTCATCTCTTTTGAAAGCCTACCACATCCCTGCTCTTGGATTCCATGGGTCATATGTAACTAAGGTCCCTTTTGTTTGCCAAGCAAACCCAAATTATACAAACTAATACTAACAAATACTAATACTAACTGACAAGGTTAAAAGTCAGCAAAATAATAAGTCAAACAAATAAAAGTCAACACAATAAAAGAACTAGGACTGGACTGGTATTTAAGTATAAACCCTACTGAAGTGAGGTGGGTTGCTGCATGTCAGTTCTTTCCAGGTCTAACCTAATTCCTCATGTAAAGGCAGGCCATAAGGGTAATTTCTCTGTGTCTAGGCTGGTTGTTAGAATTAGTGCTCCTTCCAATGTTGTTTGATTTACAACAAAGATGAAAAGGAGGCAAAATAAAGTTCAAAGTAAATTGAATCCAGCCACTGTTCCCCTTCCCATATTAGGGTATTTTTCTAAAACTGAATTCTCCAGAGAAGAAGATATCACAAAGGAAACATTATTACTTTGAGGCGTGTAGGAGACACTCCATATTGCCTTTCCTTAGCTGCTTTTTTAACAGGATGGATTTAAGCAGTTGTGGTTATTCTTTACATGCATTTCAGCCATCCTGTTTATGCAATGCAAAAGATAGACAGATAATTGCACTATTGCACTGCAAAACAAGCAGCTGAATGTGGAACGGGACCCAGAAATGGAAACCTTGTCAGTTAGTATTAGTGAATCATCACATGAAACAAATTGTTCACTTTTTGCTCAGTCCATTAGCCGCCAGGATGAAAAGAATTACTCTCCCGACACATAATATTCCAATTTCCTATTTTTACTCAGCACTTCCCTTTCCTGTTTGGTGTATAAAATACATTTATATACTGGACTTAATTTGTTCCCACTGACCAGGAGTTTATTTTCGCCAGAGACAACCTTAAGCAATTGCTTTCTGAAATGGAGCCTTGGGAATGCAGTCCCTGTGACATAGAGGGGATTGATTGGGCCTTCCTGTTAGTAGACGGTCTGAAGTTTGGAATATAACACCCCCAACCACTCTGTCCTCTATTTCAGTTTTTCTGAAATAGTTGTGGAATGACTCAGAGCCCACTTGTCACGATTCAATTAAAGATACAGATAGATCAATAGATGATAGATAATAGATAGATGATAGAGAGATATGATGATAGATGGATAGATGATAGAAATGATGATAGATATGATGATAGATAAAATAGAACGATAGATAGATGATTGATAGAGATAGATAGATAATGATACATCTGTAAATGAAGTATTTTAATTCCTATTTTACAGAAAACTAAATGAAACTCAGAATGTGCCAATAAGTCTATAGCAATCACACAGCCAGCTAGTAATCAGAGAAACCAGAATTTGTACTCCTGTTTGCCTGATTTCAAAGTCCATGTTCTCTCTACTACACTTTGGAAGAGAAATTTTATTTAAAGGTGCCCAGTGCATTCTAAGACTCACAGTGAAAATCTAGGACAGCAAAAATCTTATCCAGTTATCTAAGCTGTCTCTCAGCTTAGGTTGAATTTGCTTTGATATTCTTTTTCTATGAAACAAACCAGTGACCTACAGAATGAATCTCAAAGTGTCACCTAGAACAACCAGTTAAACACTTCTGTTGAGTAATTTTGCTGGTCATATCTCACTGTAATGAAATCACACCACTCCCAATATTAGAAGAGGATAAACAGGTCAAGTATCCTGTTTCTGTGACATAAGCTAAGTCAAAAGGACTCAGCTAGTACAGGTATAACTTGTTTATTGCATTTCACTTTATTGTGCTTCACAGATCCTGTGTTTTTTACAGATCGAAGGTTTGTGGCAACCCTGTGTTGAGCAAGTCTATTGGTCTCATCTTTCCAATAGCATGTGTTCATTTCATATCTCTGGCCACATTTTGGGAATTCTTGCCATATTTCAAACTTTTAAAATTATTATTAGATATTTTATGGTGATTTGTGATCAGTGATCTTTGATGTTACTAATGTAACTGTTTTGGGGCACCACAAACTACATCTATATAAGATGAACTAAATCAATAAATACTGTGTATGTTCTGATTGCCCCACCAACAAGCCATTTCTCTTATCTCTCTCTTTCTCAGACCTCCCTGTTACCTGAGACACAACAATATTGAAATCTGGCAATTGATAACCCTACAGTAGCCTCTAAGTGTTCAAGTGCAAGGAAGATTCACATGTCTCTCACTTTAAATCAAAAGCTAGAAATGAGGAAAATCTAGCTTAATGAGAAAGGTGTGTTAAAGTTGAGATAGGCCAAAAGCTAGGCCTCTTGCACCAAACAGTTATCCAAGTTGTAAAAGCAAATGAAAAGTTCTTGAAGGAAATTCAAAGTGATACTTCAAGTGAGCATATGAATGATAAGGAAACAAAACAGCCTTATTGCTGACATGTAGAAAGTTTGAGTGGTCTGGATAGAAAATCAAGCCAGCCACAATATTCTCCTAAACCAAAGCCTAATCCAGACCAAGGTCCTAACTCTCTTCAATTCTTTGATAGCTGAGAGAAGTGAAGAAGCTGGAAAAAAAAAGTTGGAAGCTAGAAGAAGCTGATGCATAAGGCTTAAGGAAAGAAGGCATCTCCATAACATAAAAGTAGGTGAAACAGTAAGTGCTGGTGTAAAAGGTACAGCAAGTTATCCAGAAGATCTAGCTAAGATTATTATTATTTTTATTTTATTTTATTTTTAGAAAGCAGGATTTATTGAGAGAACAGAAAAGCTCCTACAATGGGAGGGGACCTGAAGATGTTGCCTCTAGCTAAGATGATTGATGAAGGTGGCTACGCTAAACAATAGATTTTTTATGTAGACAAAACAACCTTCTATTGCAAAAAGATGCCATGTAGGACTTTCATAGCTAGAAAGAAGTCAATGCCTGGCTTCAAAACTTCAAAGGATAGGCTGACTCTCTTGCAAGGGGCAAATGCAGCTGGTGACTTTAAGTTAAAGCCAATGCTCATTGGCCAGTCTGAAAACCCTAGGGTCTAATGGTATTTTGATAAATGCTTTGGGTCTGCTTATGAGTGAGAACATGTAGTACTCAGTTCTTTGTTTCTGTGATACTTTAAGAGAGGGATTGGCAGTAGTGGGAAACTGTTGGGGGTCGGGGAGGACACATAACATCAATAAGCGTACCAGATCTCAATCTAGGCGAAGGGGGGACCAAAGGGAGACCCAAAGTTTGCTTGTACAATGACCACTTATCTACCTAATCCTAAATTGTACTCCACATCTTTAAAATAAAATATGACTGCCCATTGGCAATGCACCTGGTCACCCATAAACTCTAATAGAGATGTACATAGAGATAAATGCTGTTTTTACACCTGCTAACACAACATACATTCTGCAGCCCATGAATCTAGAAGTAATTTTGACTTTTAAGCCTGATTATTTAAGAAATACATTTTCTAAAATGATAGCTGTCATACATGGGGTCTGGAAATAATAAATAGAAATCCTTCTAGAAAGTATTCAGCATTCAAGATGCCAGTAAGAACATTTATGATACATGGGAAAAGGTCAAAATATCAATATCAATAGAAGTTTGGAAGGCGTTGACTCCAACCCTCATGGATGACTTTAAGGTATTCAAGACTTCAGCAGAGAAAGTAAATGCAAACATGGTGGAAATAGCAAGAGTATTAGAAGTAGAGCCTGGAGATATCATTGTATTGGTGCAATCTCATGACAAAAAGTTAAAGGATATGTTGCTTCTTGTGGGTGACATAAGCAAGTGATTTCTTCAGATGGAATCCACTCTTGGCAAAGATGCTGTGAACATTGTTGAAATGACAACAAAGGATTTAGATTGTTACATAAGCTTAGTTGATAAAGTAGCAGCAGGGTTTAGTGGATTGATTCCTATTTTAGAAGAAGTTCTACTGTGGGTAAAATGCTATCAAACAGCACTGCTTGCTACAGAGAAGTCTTTCATGGAAGGAAGAGTCAATTGTCATGGCAAACTTCACTGCTGTCTTATTTTAAGAAATTGCCACAGCCACCCTAACCTTCAGCAACCACCACCCTGATCAGTCGGCAGCCATTAGCATCAAGGCAAGACCCTCCACCAGCAAAAAGATTATGATTCGTTGAAGGCTGAGCTTATCGTTGGCATTTTTTAGCAATAAGGCTTTTTGGTTTGGGGTTTTTTTGAGTAAGAGTCTCACTCTGTCCCCCAGGCTGGAGTGCAACGGCACACTCAGGGCCACCGCAGACTCAACCTGCTGGGCACAGGTGATCCTTCCATCTCAGCCTTCCAAGTAGCTGGAACCACAGGCACGCACCACCACGTTCGATTCATTTTTTTTATTTATTGTGCAAGCGAGGTCTTGCCAAGTTGCCCAGGCTCGAACCCCTGGACTTAGGCAATCCTCTTGCCTCCACCTCCCAAAGTGCTAGGCTTATAAGTGTGAGCCACCATGTCCAGTTGCAATAAAGTATTTTTAATTAAGATATGTACATTGATTTTTAGATGAAACGCTATTGCACACTTCATTATAGACTATAGTGTAGTATAAATATAACTTTGACGTGCACTGGGAAACAAAAAAAAAGTTGTATACTCACTTTATTGCAATATTCATTTTATTGAGGTGGTCTGGAAATGACCCCACAATATCTGTGAGATATGTCTGTACTCCAGGAAATTGTGATTCCCAGAACCAAGAGGAAAAGTGTGAAGAAAGCAAATCTCAATCTCCTGCTTCTTCGCCTGTGCTTTTATCATGGCTTAGCACTTTTTTGAAGCTATCAACAGCAGCAGGAAAATGAGAGCAGGAGACAAGGGGCTATGTATTAGCTCACAGATCTGGAAAGTTCAAAGGTACATCTAGCTTCAGGCACAGCTAAATCTATGAGCCTGACAATGTTTTTAAGACATTGTCTCTACCTTCTGCTCTTTCTCTTGCATTCTCTACATGGTGGCTCATGGAAGTTCCAGACTCACTTTCTACCATGTTACAATCACAGAAGAAAGCAGCACACCTCTTTCTCAATGGATTCAGAAAAGTCCAGGATTTGATTTTAATTGGCCCAACTCAGGTCATGGCCCACCCTGAACCAACTGTGACCAGAAGGATATAATAGCTCATTGACCAAAAACCTTTGTCATAAGCACACCCCTAGATCTAGATCTGAGAGGTGGGAATCAGCCCTAACCAAGGTATGGACTAAGAGTTGGGGGCATGAGTTATCAAAGGAAAAATGGGGTACAGTTCCCAGATAAAGAAGGTACGGATACTGGGCAAATAATATGAGCAGAGTGGCAGCCATCCTAGAAGACATATTTCCAGCATGGAAAAATAGCCTCCATCCAGGCTAGGAGTTGATACAAGTAATGGGCCCTTTTCTCTTTGTTCTCAGGCAGAAGCTCAAGAGGCAGGCTCAGTCTGGCAATTAGCTGTCAGCTCATCACCAATTCAAATGTCCTGGAGTGGGCCGTGCTGATGATCTGTACTTGCAGTAATCATTTGGCTGGGTGAATCAAATTATACTTTCCAATGCCACTTCAAATCAGGATTGCTATGTCTGCACTCGTTTCCAGCAGTATTACCGTGCAAGTTATTTTCTTTGATATTGACTATACGTGGGCAAGGGAGAAATGTAGGCTTCTTTTAAATTCTGCTTAACAGGAAAGACCAAAAAGTTTTAGAGATTTGTGAGGAGACTAATTAGGATCCATTCCAATTTAATGGCTAAGGCTTTCACACTGAAATGGATAGGGAAACATGCTCTGCCCTTGCAAGGTAGAGATTTTTCTTCCAAGTAGCTATCTGATTCGGAAACCTCATTCTTTCATAATGCCATGTGCAGTGATCAATCAGATGTAATGATCAAAAGGAAGTTTGCCTCAATCAATCCCAATAAACAAATAACTGCTATAGTGGCAAACCTAATGTGTTCTTCACTTCAAATTCACTTGCCAATAATTGGCCTCATTAACGTCTGTGAAGTTAGCTGTTCACTAAAATTGGGCAAGCTGTACATTAGATGTGTTCAGTGGTTTGCAAACCTTTGGGAATAATAGACCCACTGAATCAGCATCTTGGTAGTTCCCTGAAAATGAACAAGCTAGAAAGCAAGGAGACTGCAGGGGATCTAGAAAGAGTGAAGAAGAGACCAGGAACTTCCTCCCACCTTCCTATAATTAATATTATCCTTCCCGGCCTCAAAAGGAGGGCTGGCTTTGCATCTTTTTTAAATATTTGCTTCTGACAGAAAATGAACTTGATTTCTTTGTGCCATCTAGCTTTCAAATTACCCTGCCCACATCTGTCAGATGTTTTTGTTGTTCAATTATAAAAACTGTATCCAGACTGGATTATGAGAATGCTGTTTGCAGGCACCATAACCACAGATGCCCTTGGGTTGAACATCAGGCTCACTGCAATCTTCCCAAAGAAGGAAATATACTTCCAGCTGCTACACCAGACCCATCCTTCTTGGAGAGAGGACAAAAATCACAGCAAGTGAACCTTTTCTGGGATATCTGAAATATGCATTTGGGGAGATAGGAGGCAGCAAAAAGAGTGAAAATAGACTTAATGAATCCACTTACATTTATATGGTCTATTCTTACAGAAATGGCCAGAGTGAACAGTGAACATAACTATTCAATTTGCCTAGAGGGGAGGGAGTTTTTTAGTCCTGAATTACCCCATATGTAAGCACCACCACCATTTCCAATCATACCTCGTTTTCTACTTTATTTACACTTCTGTTGTCAATATCTGTGAGGCACAAGAAAAAAATTATATTTGCTTTTCAGTCTTGCTTTTATTCCTTAAGAGTTAGCCAGAGAAAGTTTAACATGATACTGTTTTTTTCAAAGGCAACTTCAAGTGTTTGTGTATATCATTGGATGACTGCTTTTCCAGCCAAATGAGAATCATCCCAGATACCAATTATTCCAGTTTTCCCCCCAGTTTTTCATCTGATGGTTCTCACTCACCCACTCAGCTTTGTAACTTATTTCATTACAACCATTTGTAATCCTGTCCACTATGATGCCGTAAGATACTGACTTTGCAATGACCTCCTGATTGGTTTTATTGCTCCTACCCTTGTTCCTACTCCCACCCTCCAACCCTGCTACACTCCATTTCCACAGCAGCCTGAGTACGTTCTTAAAAATGTAAATCAGATCTTGTCAGTATCTTCCTTACAACCCTCCAGGGGCTTTTCTCTGCATTTAAAGTACACCCAACCCCATATGGAAACCTGTACTAAATCTCACCCCTGCCTCCCATGCGGCCCTCCTATCACTCCATTCTAGCCCACGGGTGGTCTATCTCTTCCCAAACACTTCAACCTAATTTCTGCCTTAAAGCCTTTGATCTTGCTATTTTCTCTTCCAGGATCACTCTTTCCACAGTCCTCTGCATGCCTGGCTTCTTCTCATTCTGTGGTTCTTGGTCAAATATCACCTGCTCAGAAAAGCTTTCTCAGGCCCCCTGACTCCATCCTCCCATTATTCTTTATCAAATCACCCTGATTATTTTCTTCACAAAACTTGCCATGATTTTAAATCATCTGTTTTTTGTTTGTTTGTTGCCTGTATTTCCCCACTAGAATGTAAGTTCAAAGTGAGCATAAACTGTCTCTGTTTTATTCACCTGGAAATCCTCCGTGTTAAGAACAGTGCCTGATACAGTGCCTGCCTGATATATTCTAAGAAACTAAGTGAATGCTTTCAAAGCCCAAGTTACATTATAAAGAACTACTATTTTATGTGCAAGCACTGGTTTATTTCAAACATATGCAAATCTAACATTAGAATAAGCAGAATCCCACTGTTATTCCCTTGACTCCCCCCCCAGAAAATGGCAATCTGCATAAGAATCATTTCCCAAAATAAAAGAATGTCTTTGGAAATTGAAGAAGAAAAAGCAAACTCAGACACGCTGGAAAACTCTTGGCTGCTTTCTTTTTCATTAAAAGTAAGACAAGGTTCATGAGAGTAAGCATCAGGGCTTGATTCTTTAGAAGTTGAAAATTAGATCAAATGAATTGGAGGACAACTTCATCTTGTGTTAATGTTTTCCTCCTCGAATGAAGAAAATGAGATGATGTGAGCCATGACTCCATTTGAAAATGAAACTCTGTATTTCTATTTGATTCCACGTTAAAGAACACTGTTTCTCATTTTAGACTTTTCATGTTGGTAAATGTTGCAATACCTTACAATCATTAAGCTCTAGCCCATTTACTATAAGCAAGCAAGACAAACACAGATATATTATGCCCAGAAAGTACCATTTGTAGATTACACAGTAAATAAATGAGACTAAGTCAGAAACTCAAGTCTCACAAACTTCACCACTAGCGTGCAAAAAAATAAAAATAATAAAACAAAATAAAAAACTTTGAGTCAAAGTTTTCAACTCTTAAAAGCTACTGTTTGTAAACAGCCTGTTATGCTCTTATTATGTCAAGTAAACTGCTCATTTAAGAATATGCTGTATACCTGACTCTAACTCATAATAGCCACAAATGTTTCAAGAATAAAACCGGACTAACTAGATTTTGGATCTTTTTCAAAGTGTGACGCATAAGAGACCTGGTCTTGCCAAGAACTTTGTGTTGATTTCTGATTAGTTGATTACAGAAGTCATCAGCAAAGCCATAATAAAGTAACATCTCACAGTGAGATGACAGTGAGAAAGTGTCTTTAAATTTATAATTGCCCTTGGATCTATTTAATTTAACTTTAGGTCATGAGGCATAATTGAGACAAATGGTTACACTGAACAGGTATCAGATATGACAAGAAGCTGGCTGTGGTTATTTTGTTGCATTATTTCTATTCCAGGAATTTTTCTGCCAACACTTTTCCTATGATGGCTGTTACATTTTATAGGATTTTTTCCCACCATTACCTGTAATGGTATTTGCATGTTAAATGCTCACAACAAACAAAAACCCTGATTTCATTGCTTCACAGGGTGAAAACCACAGTTACTGCTATTCCAAATAGTGAACAAATCTAAAAAGAATCAAGTAATTCCTCCACCTTGTATGATACCTATATAAGCTCTGTGGGAAAGCCTATTTACTTTATCTTTTTTACTCTCCTATTTTTGAAACAAGATAGATTTTGCAAATCTAAGAAAACTAGATTCCACCAGAAGCCATGCAGAAGATACCTCAAAGGCTATTTTTGTTGAGGGAATTTGTTTACAATTAAATATAATTCTCGCCGGGCTCAGTGGCTCAGCCTGTAATCCCGCGCCTTGGGAGGCTGAGGTGAGTGGATTGCCTGAGCCCGCGGGTTCGAGACCCGCCTGGGCAGGCGAAACCTCATCTCTACAATAAATCAAAAAAAAAAATTAGCCGGGCGTGGTAGCGTGCGCCTGTAGTTCCGCCTACTCCGAAGGCTGAGGCGGAAGGATCGCCGGAGCCCAGCAGGTCGAGGCTGCGGTGGCCGGGAGCGGCCACTGCACTCCAGTCTGGGCGACAGAGTGAGACTCCAACTCAAAAAAAAAAAAAAAAAAGACAGAACTCTAGGACTTGTGTCTAAAGCAACATTTAATTATGAAAACAAAATGGAAGGCAGATATTGAAAGTTTCTTAGGCCGGACTCAGTGGCTCAGCCTGAATCCCAGCACTTTGGAAGGCCAAGGCGAGTGGATTGTCTGAGCCCACAGGCTCGAGACCAGTCCGGGCACCTTGGCGAGACCTCATCTCTACAATGCATAAAAAATTAGCTGGGAGTGGTAGCACGCGCCTGTAGTTCCGGCTACTTGGAAGGCTGAGGCGGAAGGATCACCGAAGAACAGCGAATCAATGCTGGGGTGGCAGTGGGTATGCCTTTGCACTCCAGCCTGGGCAATGGAGTGGGACTCCAGCTCAAAAAAAAAAAAAGTTTCTTAGCCAGTTTTCTTCAGTGAGAAAATTCAGCAACGATTCCGAAGTTTTTGGATTTGTTTTTCTGGATTATTATTCCAGATGATTATTTATAAGTAAACAGTTATTCAGGGTCATCTATATCTAGCAAAGCAAGATATGAGAAATCATATATTTATGAATCTGTGAAACTATCGAAATATACAACTGCTTGATCATCCTAGATCATTTTAATTTAGTTCAGCAGGCTCATCATTTCTTTACTACCAATAATTTTTCAAGGCTCAATCCCCTTTATCTAGAATAGCATTTAAACTTTGTGACTCTCACATTCTGTTCACCAAATTCTTTCTCAAAATTCAGTTGTTCTGAGAATGCTTTGAAAATGAAAGATCTTCAATAGTTAAGATAACCAATATTCAAACCTCTGAATTTTCATTTTAATTTGACCTCCCCCTGATGTGGATTTTAATTCTATCTCATGGTCTTCCTGAATATATTTAGCCCAAAGATTTCTGATCCATAGTGGGCATCATATAAGAATATGAATTTGCTTGAAATAATATGCAATTTCTTATTAAAAGAACATCTTTGGAGATTGCTCATGTAAATATATTAGAATTGCCACTAATTATTTTGTCATCCTTTTCTTCTCTACTTTTTCTTGCCTCCACCTTCAGCATCAGTGTTCTCACAAAAGCAGAATCCTGGGATAATAGTTGTGTCTGGTTAGAGAATCAAAAGAAGATAAAATTCATTTACTCTCAGTGCTTTTTATTTGCTCACTTAATCATTTGATTTCATCTTTTATAGTGAGAACCACCAGAAATTTGTGGTGTATCACTATTGTTTGTCCAAAGTTGCTAGAACTTTGGGAATGTGGAAAACCTCCTACAGATCTGGCCTGGTTTGAGATTGTGGGGGGACAACTAACATACTGTTGGAAACCCTTGATCACAAACCTACTCCTATTTAGTGATACACATTAGTTTTTCATTCTCTGATGACATGTAAACACATGCATACCCCAAGGTGAATTTCTCAGCAATCTGAAAGGAAAATGCAATGGACTATGAATGTGAGTGCACAACTAACTGTGCTGCTTTGGGAAAATCACTTAACTTCTTTGTGACTTCAGTTCCACATCTCTGAAATCAAAGATGATCTTTATACCTCTATGATTTTATTTACCTTTGACCAGAGAAATAGGTTAAACACCTGAGCATGATAATTCACTTTATTCCAGCATAAAATTTATAGTCACGAGATTTGTTGTCCACAGTTTGTTTAGTCTTTACTAATGTCCTTTCTAGAAGTATTACCTTCCAAAATACTTCAGGAAGCTTATCGTATCTCAGTTTCCACAAGTTCAATGCAGCCTATATATTCCATTTGTAATCAGTTCTCTTTTCTTGCATTGTATAAATATTCAACCTAAAAATCATCACAGCTACTGTGTTACCTCAACAATTTTTGAAACAAAATATTGAATTTTCTGTTATTATTATGGGAAGTTTCCTACAATTCTGTGTTTATCTCAAATAACTGTGAAAACACTGATACCATTGAAAATAGAAACAACTACACTGCTATTTCATTTTATCAAATGAAAACAGAAGGAAGGCTCAGATGTGAGAAATAAAAGGGCATAAGCTAGTCTCATAAGAGGGCTATTTGTTACAAATTTTAAATAGATGCAATTGGGTTAAGGACACTAAGCAGGAATGCCAAATCTATTTAAGACATTGAAGCATATTACACTCTTTCATACAATGAGTGGTTATCTGTCATTGGTCTTCTTATGGTGTTTTACACATTAACACAGGAAGTTACAAGCAGGTATAGATATAAGAAATCACATGCTTACTAGCCAGTCCATGACACAGAAAGTTACTGGTGTTATATGACATTGACTGAATTGCTACTAAGCCCCCAAAAGATCATGCTGACAACAACATCGGTTCCAGGCATCAAATCCCCAGATATTGGTTCATTTTGTTTAAGGCATCACACACTGTGTTCAAATCGCTGCGAAGGTCCTGCACCACATTTTCAATACTTCTGGTGTCTTTCAGAATTTCAATACTCTGTGTGTAGGGATTGAAGTATACTGAGAAGGGACGGGTAATTGACTTTGCAAAGTCCCTGCAGTATAAACAGAAATAGAAAGATATGTGATCAACCCTCATTGGTACAAGAGATAGACAGAAGGAAGGAACAGAGCCAACAAAATAAAAAGTGGCTTTCTCTAGATAGGAGGAAAAAAAGTTTACCTCATCTTTTCTTTGGCTTCTTCAAAACTTTCTGAAACAAAGTAGGCTTCCTGGAAGGTGGTGATAAGGCATTCCTGTAAGCAAGTTGTCTTTGGGTCAAAGGCTTTCACACATGCCTTGTCAGAAAGGGCATGCTGCAAAATATACCACAAAACCTGTTAAACTCCATAATGAGACTTAAAAAGTGCCATGATATCACATTTTTACAACACATTTGATAGCTCGGTAATCCTACAGAGCTGTTCAGTTACTAGTCTGTTGTGAAATATAGAACTCTCCCATGTGCAGGGTAAATTGAGTATTAACATTTTGTTTATTGGTTTGTTTGTTTTGTTCGGTTTTTTTAAGAGTGCTAGGTGCTGAGAGGGAAATGAGATGATGGTATTATTTTTATTTCTCATCAGCTAAATTCAGACTGAAGGGCAGTTTAGAGCTGTACCCCAACAGAAATGGAATCTTAAATCTATACTATGAATAGAAGTAGGGACAGCATAAATACACTCCTAAATTTATTGCTATAAGCAATGTACTAAAATTTCACTTAAATGGCAGAAGTAATAATTACCTGCATGGAGAGGTAATTGAAGCTCTGACTAAACTATGGATTCATTTTGAGACGTTTTGAGGCCAGGCACTGTGTATCAACAGAGTATGGAGTGGGCCTGTATACTTGAGGACACTTGCAAAGCATTCATTTGCCTTCCACTAAGTACTGCAAAGCAATAGACAGCAGATAAATATTTCCAGTGGTGGGGGGGAAGGGGTAATATTAATAGTTATAGTTATGCCCAAAGCAGGCATTAGGAAAAATAAAAAATAAAAAAACAAGAAAGCCAATGTAATTACTTCTTGAACCATCATTGGCCCACTACATGACTGGCACTAAGAACAGTAGGAACAATGAATGACTGTATTCTCCAGACAAATTCAGTGATGTTAAAAGTTAGTGGTCATTTCCTGCTACATGCTACCTGCCTGTTTATAGACCCTAGATTGATGGATCTGAGACGTAATGTGCATAAGAATTGCCAAGGATCTTATGAAAATTCAGATATCCAGACCTCAATTATATTTGGTAGGTCTGGATGAAACCCAGAAATCAGCATTTTAAAAGCATTCAAGGTCATGATGACTGCGTGGTTATGAACTCTATTTTGAGAAATACTACTCTTGATTCTGTCTTTTGGGGGTCGAGGGAACGGGGTCTTGCTCTGCCTTTCAGGCTGGAGTACAGTGGCATGATCATAGCTCACCATGGCCTCAAGTGATCCTCCTGTCTCAGTCTCCTGAGAACAAACCACTGCATCCAGCTATTTTTTTTAACTTTTTGTAGAAATGGGGTCTTACTATGTTACCCAGGCTGGTCTGGAACTCCTGACCTCAAGCGATCTTCCCACCTTGACCTCCCAAAGTGCTGGGATTACAGACATGAGCCACCTAGACTGGCCAAATTCTGCCTTTTAAAAAATTTAATGGGCAAATTAGTTAGGCGTGAGAGGCAGAGAGAGAAAAATACAGTGGCAGCAACTGCCTTGAAGTGGGTTAGAAAACTAGGGTTCTAGTCCAAGTGTTGCTGCTGCCTGACTGGGTAATCTTGGCAAATCATTCAGCTTTCCAGGGCTTCCATTCCTTCACCTATAAATGAGAGCTTTCGGCTGGATGTTCCTGAAGACTCTATTTCAGCCTCTGGATTTCACTCATAGCATTTTTCTACCTTCTCAATTGCTAACAGCAAAGGTTTCCTGGAGAAATTCTGAATACCCTCTCCTGCTCAATATTCTTGGTGCATTCCTCCAACAATTTCAAAATGCAGGGAATGATTTACAGCTCTCCATGAGGAAGTCTGTGGTTGCCTAAGTTTGAAAATGCAATTGAGATCCAAAAGACTGACACGTAAGAGAAAGGGCACCCTGTATGTAATTTGTTTTCCCACAAAGTTCTGTTGTACAGATCAATGCATATATGACTCATGGAATGCAGAGGGCCTCTCAAAGTGAACTCATTTTTTTGGCCCGCAGAACAACTTCATTATAAGCAGAAGGTCACTACACTTGCAAATGCATTTGTGCTAGATTCAGTGCAGTCCAGTGAACATCAGGGGATTTTGGTTCCACATGACCAATAATTCTGTCCACATTTTAAAAACAAATTCATAATTTCAAGAAACAAAATGTCCTTTTATAAGAGCTGGTGCTCCTCTGTGAAGAATTGGCTTCCGATTGGCTCGCCATGGTTTTCAGAATTAGAAGTAGCTTTCTTTGCAGCTGCACACTCTTGTTACATTTCACTGTAGTATGTTTCTCTCATCGTCCATTAATCCATCAGTGCAAATGGAAAGAAGGACAGTGGCTGACTCAGTGCCCTCAATCTTTCTACTCTCTCATCCCTGTCTTCAGGGGCATGCACAGAGTCATAGCAGCACAGGCTATAAGAAGATTTAAGCCATGGCTCCCCTGAGACATCCCTGCTAAGACTTTTCACTGGGTCAAGGACAAGCACAGGGAGGAAGTAAAATTCATCTGCTTGGGTCTCCAATGTGTCTATAGGACATTAACAACCTTAGCAGTCTCTATGTGTAGAAGACGCCTCCAAAATGTATGTATGCAATAACAGAGACTGAAATCAGTGTGACTTTAGAAAAATTAATCATGTGATGATTCCACTGGATAGCCAAATACTCATTTAATCATTTTAACACATAAAGGGAATCAAAACAGGTCAAAAAAAGTCCCAGAAGGTAGGGTGCCCCATACTTCAGGAAAATCAATGGATTCATGTATAACATTTGAGGCAAAGACTATTTGGCAATATAGATCACATTTGTCTAATATAATATTTAAAGAAAAAACTAGAAGTTAATTGTTCTAAGCTCTCAAAAATGCAGTCTACCCTCTGGAGCCTGCCATGCATGTGATGTGCTGGTTACCTGCTAGAGAACTCTCAACCCATGGAGTATGGAACCAGTGCTGCTATTAACGAACATAGGAGTAATCATGGTACCCAGGGGGTTGGCCTGGAGAATGACAAAAACCTGGAGCCAGGGGGGCAGCCAGTGAGTGAGTCCAACAAATTGCCCCTATAACTGGTCTCATTTACCTGACGATGAGCTATTCCGTGTCCCGACTGCCAGGAACATCCATGCAGCCAATGAGGGTGTATAAAATAGTATCTATGTCTCCCTTGAGTTCAGTGTTCACTGTCTGGTGGAGAAGCCCAACTGAGATTGCTTCTCAGCTCCTGTGTCTCTCTCTTAAGCCCCTGCATTTTGGGGAACAGCTGTTGTGCCCTCTCCTCTATGTCCAGAGTAGTTTCTCTGTAAACATTGAGCCAAACTACTTGATGTCCCCAGGAACTCTGTGGTGATTCCATCCTGAAGTGTTAACAGTCTGGTATCCTGAAGTCTGCAAGAATTAATCCAACTTCCTGCAGAGAGAAGTTTTACAATACTCACAGAACCTGGCTGACAGTCTTGTACTCTCGAGCCATTTTAAAAGTGCAGGACTGCTTGGGAGTCACCTTCTCTCATTTGAACACTTTCTGAAAAGACTATTTTGGATTTACCCACAATGCTAAAGACAAGAGCACAGGATTGGGAACAGGGAGACCTGGGTTCTAAATGTAGCTGTCCCAGAAGGTAGAGGTCTGATATCAAATGAGTGAAAGTACCCCACGTTGGGCTGCAGTTTCCTCTTTGATAAACTGAAAAGATTGACCTACATGAATTCTAAGGCTCTTCTTGCAACACAATTTTAACAAAGCCTGCAGACACACAGCACTCAAACCACCATCACTTCCCTCCACACCTGCCACTATAATTTGACTGCAGCATCCCCCCACCTTTCCCCAGGCAAACATTACCAATTAATTGACTTTAGTATACAAGTTAAGACTTACTTGCCATGCCAGTGTTTTGCATATAAAAATCTTTTCAACATCAAAAATTTCCCAGGATCTTATTATTAGTAGATAATATTATAAGACAATTGAGAGGACAGGTCTTTAAGATAAAGAATTGAGGTTCAAATCTCACTCCATCTCTAACTAACTACATGACCTTGGGCAAGTTACCTTATCTCTGTAAGCCAATTTCAGTATTCACCCAGGAAACAGAAATACTAATAGTATCTATAACCCAGGGTTGTCATCAGAATTAAATGAGGTAATGCACACCAAGTGCCTGGCATGAGAAGTGCCTGGTATACTTAGTTATCATCAGTAATTCAGTCCACAGATGACGCCTCATGTACATGTGTGTTCAACCACATGTTCACCTTCTACCACTTACACAGCCCCTCTCTTCAGGGATCTGGAACCCACATAGAGAGAAACACAGCCCTTGCTATGAGGTTTCCAGGTCCTAGTCTGCAATAATGAATGCCAAGAGTTCATCAGTTTAAAATATTCCTTCCTCCTAGACACCTGCTTTTATGATGACACAGAGTTATTATCTCAACTATTCTGGATGGAAACCCCGTGATCCTCACTCTCTATATTAGGACTGATTAAAGTTGGAAAAAGACTCAAGTGTGAAGTCAGGTTTATGGGTAGTTTGGGCCCTAGACTCTGAATAAGAATTTGCTAGCACTCCTACACTCACACCACAATCATCTTTTCCCACATTGAAACAACAAATATATACATACATTTGTCTATGTACACATGCACTATGTGTGTACGTATGTAATATTTTTAACCTTCTCTCAACTAGCAGAATGTGGCATCTATATTCCTAGTGCCAAATTGGGCAATGTTGCATTACACTTTTTTTAATTGGTGATGCTGAAAGTTTCATCAAATTGAATAAGCTGCGGGGTGGAGGGAACAACCTCTGACTTGAAACAAACCTTTTGTAAAAAAACAAAGACACAGCCGGGCTCGGTGGCTCAGCCTGTAATCCTGCGCCTTGGGAGGCTGAGGTGAGCGGATTGCCTGAGCCCGCGGGTTCGAGACCCGCCTGGGCAACTTGGTGAGACCTCATCTCTACAATAAATCAAAAAAAAATTAGCCGGGCATGGTAGCGCGCACCTGTAATTCCAGCTACTCGGAAGGCTGAGGCAGAAGGATCGCTGGAGCCCAGCAGGTCGAGGCTGCGGTGGCCGGGAGCGGCCACTGCACTCCAGTCTGAGCGACAGAGTGAGACT
>CAUYQG010092765.1:0-10967 GCA_963574415.1 Tarsius wallacei
TATTGTTTATGTTGTTTATCCTGTCACATGGAGGTATTACTATTCGCTTATCCATGCACTGGATAAACAACTGCTTGTTTTCCACTTGCTATTACAATAAAGCTAAACCTAAGGCCGGAGCTGTGGCTCAAGCCTACAATCCCAGCACTTTGGGAGGCCGAGGTGAGAAGATTGCCTGAGCTCAGGGGTTCGAGACCAGCCTGGGCAACTTGGTGAGACCTTGTCTCTACAATAAATTAGAAAAAAACAAAATTTGCCAGGTATGGTAGCACATACCTGTAGTTCCAGCTACTTGGAATGCTGAGGTGGAAGGATCGCTTGAGCCCAGCAGGTTAAGGCTGCAGAGGCCGTGAGCATGCCACTGCACTCCAGCCTGGGTGACAGAGTGAGACTTCAACTGAAAAAAAAAAAAGCTGGACCTAGAAGTGACATGTCTGGATAATACTATAGGTGTCTATTTAACTTGGTAAACAAGTGCTAAGCTCCTTTTGAAAAGTGGCTAAACATTTTACACTGCCACCAGTAGCATAAAAGCTCCCATTTCTCACCTCCTGGTCAACACTTGTTTATGGTCAGCCTTTTTGGTTTTCACCCTCTTTACAGTATAAAGTGGATTTAATCTTGGTCTCTTTTCAAGTGTTTCTTTGCCACCTATCTACCTTCTTTAGACAACACTTAAAAAATTTTGTTTAAGTTATGAAAGAGGCTCTCACTCATCATATAACTGCTACACAATACAGGAACAGACAAAGAGGAGTTAATTTTCTCCCACTGGTTGGGCATGATGGCTCATGCCTATAGTCCCAGCATTTTGGGGAGGCTAAGACAAGAGGATCGCTTGGGGCCAAAAGTTCAAGATCAGCCTGGACAGCAGAGCAAGACCCTGTCTCTACAAAAAAAATTAAAAAATTAGCCAGGTGTGGTGGTGCATGCCTGTAGTGTCAGCAACTCTGAAGGCTGAGGCAAGAGGAGTCCAGGAGGTTGAGGCTGTAGTCAGCTATGATTGCCCCACTAGACTCCAGCCTGGGTGACAGAGAGACCTTCTGATGCAAATAGCTGGTAGGTCATGTCTTGAGAAATCTTTTTTTTTTTTTTTTTTTTTAGTTTGAGTCTCATTCTATCGCCCAGGCTGGAGTGCAGTGGCATGTTCACGGCCACCGGAACCTCAAGCTGCTGGGCTCAGGGGATTCTTCCACCTCAGCCTTCCAAGTAGCTGAGTCACAGGCATGCACCATCATGTCCAGCTAATTCTTTAAAAATTTATTGTAGAGACGAGGTCTCGCCAAGTTGCCCAGGCTAGTCTCGAACTCCAGGGCTCAGGCAATCCTCTTGCCTTGGCCTCCCAAAGTTCTGGGATTACAGGTGTGAGCCACCACGCCCAGCTGAGAAATCCTGTTCTTAACTCTGTCCTACTGAGAAATAAAGGCAGTGGGTATGACAGGGAAAACCCACGGAATGTGTGCACAGCTGCCTTCACACAGGGAGAGTCTCTGTCGGGGCACTGAAAGCATGCAACTGAAAGTTCACATTAGAAAACACATTCTGATTGTTGATCTATTTTTATTTATTTATATTTCAAGTTGGGGGGGGTCTCACTGTGTCACCCAGGCTGGAGTGCAGTGGCACGATCATAGCTCACTGTAGCCTCGACCTTCCAGGCTCAGGCAATCCTTCTGCCTCAGCCTCCCAAGTCGCTGGGACTACAGATGTATGCCACCATGCCCGGGTAATTTTTTGAGTTTTTTGAGGAGACAAGGTCTCTGTCTGTTGCTCAGGCCGGTCTTGAACTCCTGGGATCAAGCGACCCTCCTGCCTCGGTCTCCCAAAGTGCTGGAATTACAGGTATGAGCTGCTGTGCCCGGCCTCATTCTAAATTTTTAGAAACTATTGTGAAATAAAATAGCACCACAGAGCCGGGAAGGGAAGGAACTTGCCAAAGTCACCGTGTTTAAATAGAAAGAACTTTTCTGGATTAGAAATGTACGATTGGAAGTGAGGTGGAAAGAGGACAAGAGACCCCCACACACAAACGAGCACACGCGCATGCATACTCTGTCCCTTTTTCCCGTAGGAAAACTCCCTTAATAAACACACGGAGAGAATGTCACCCCCCGCCAGGCGGTGTGTGTCCTAATCCTAATTTAATAGCAGCATTCACCCTTAGCCAAGTTTCCCTGGCTCTGTTTGGAAGGCCTAAAAAGGTCTTCCAACAGAAAAGGGAGACAACAGTATTTTTTAAAAGCAGTTCTTTTTATAGGCAAGTGGGCCTGCCCAGGCTCTGTCCTCACAAGTCTGAGTCCAGATTTAAAGCTCTTAAGCCTGTCGATGAATACGCAGCAGGCTTCGCGTGCTCAAGTTC
The DNA here is from genome assembly GCA_963574415.1 of Tarsius wallacei. Classification (NCBI taxonomy): domain Eukaryota; kingdom Metazoa; phylum Chordata; class Mammalia; order Primates; family Tarsiidae; genus Tarsius; species Tarsius wallacei. The sequence continues at coordinate 2,360 of CAUYQG010092765.1, forward strand.
TATAAATGCTGTTTTGCTTCTGTTCGGCACCCAAAAACACATTCCCCCCTCATTAGTTAAATAAAAAGCCATTTATCTGATGAAGGGCAGAATCAACCAAGGCACTGTTTACCAGAGCAATCTGCTGACCAAGGGCCATGTGAGCCGGCTCCTGTGCCCGGCAGAGACTCGGCTAGGCCTCCCTGCTGAGCAAGACAGGACATTGCTCGGCTCCTGCGTTTGGCCTCTTCCCTGTCATTTAGAAGAAAACACATGGGTGAGGCATTCCATTTGAAAGAGGCAAGTGATGGCGGGACTCGGTGGCTCAGCCTTTCATCCCAGCACTTTGGGGGGTCGAGGCGAGTGGATTGCCTGAGTCCACAGATCCGAGACCAGCCCTGGCAACTTGGCGAGACCTCCTCTCTACAATAAATTTTTTTAAAGTAGCTGGGTGTGGTAGCGAGTGCCTGTAGTTCCAGCTACTTGGAAGGCTGAGGCGGAAGGATCACTGGAGCCCAGCGGGTCAACACTGGGGTGGTCATGAGTGAGCAACAGAGTGAGACTACAACTCAAAAAAAAAGAGGCAGGTGAGCGCAATAAACAGTCCTTGTTACAGTATCTGGGAGCTTCTACTGTCAGCACTGGACCTTGGGTCAAATATTGAGAGCATGCGTTGCTGCACCCTAATTTAGGACACCATCACCAAGGTGCACAGTAGCCTATAAGTCAGAAAAGCAAGTTTAGACTTTGTGTGCTTGTGTTTATAATTTTATTTTATTTATTTATTTTTGCTGTTTTTTTAAATTATAAAGATGTGGGGTACAATTCAGGATTAGGTATACAAACACTGATTATGCAGGTACCCTTGTTGATGAGGTAGTGTTTATAATTTTTTAAAATGTGTCTCGTTTTATTTCAGATACAGCCCAATTTCTTCCATGTCATCACCTTTTTCTAATTGGCACAGCTTTGACTCACTGGGCTCTGTGTGTGAGCACTTTAACAAAAATTTTTATGCATAATAGATGCACATAGTTTCGTGCACATGTGATAATTTAATACATTCATAAAATGTATAAAGATCAAATCAGTGTACTTGGGCTGTCCATCCCCTTAATATTTGTCTTCCATTATGCCAGCGCCATTCTAATTCCTCTAGTTATTTTGAAACGTACAGTACGTGATTGTGAAGTTTAGTCACTCCAAGATCACCAGAGTTATCATTTAGCATCCACTGCGCCAGGCGCTGGGTTTTATGTCCTTTTCAGAAGTCTGACAACAACCTGGAGGATGCAGCTGACGCTCTTGCCTCCACCCTGCAAAGAGAGCTTGGCCTCCAAGAGGCCGAACCATGCCTCCTGGGTCACCCAGCATCAGGGCTCACCAGGCCTCCTTAGCCAGCTGCTCCCTCAAAGCAGCCAAGACACTACTCTGAAGCCCCAGCAGCCCGTGGGCCACACAGCAGTTCAAGTTCGTCGGAGTTCGGTCAGTGTGCGGGTTATATGCGAACCCACCTGCGGGGTGAACACACGTCTCAGGGATCAGGCCCCCAGAGGGGGGCACACCGTCCGGGCGGCTGCCGCTGCCCCTCCCTCCCCCCCACTTTGCGTCCTGGCTTCCAGTGCAGCATGGGCGCTGATTCTCCCAGGCCCTTGGCCAAGCCCCCTAGCCCTACGATTCCTGCTCTCCCTTCCCCTGCCCTGCTTGTCTGTTCATAATTACATTTTGCTTGGCGGGACTTTCTTCCCGTTGCTTCGATTTGCCCGTTGTATAACTCATTATGATGCCTGTTAAAAGCTGCCCAGATCCTACACGGAAGCAGGCAGCGGTGAACGCGCCAAGAAGAATGATCGTCGTTTCCCAGGCCAGCTTACCTGCCCGGGCCTCAGTTTCCCACCTCGGCCGTGTCACGTGGAGCGGGTGGCTTGCTTTCCATAAGGTCTCAAGGCCGCGCCGGCCAGCGAGGATCCAGGCTGGGCCGCGCACCTGCCGCCTCCCCGGGTCGCCCCGCTCTTCCCCGCCCCCGCCCGCCGGCCCGCCCGCCCGAGGCTCCGGCAGGACTCAGCGCGCAGGTGCCCGCGGCCCACGCAGGCTGGGCAGCCGGGACGCGCACTGGGCGGGAGGCCGCCCGGTCCCGCAACGCAGGTTCCCCGCGGGCGGCGGCGACTCCCGAGGACCGGATCTGCCAGGCCCTGCGCGCCGCGGGGTGGGGGGAGTGGGGGGGCAGCCCCCCCGCCTTTGTCGATTGTCCTGCTGGAGCGGGTGGCTTCCGTCGCTGCTCCCGGGTCAGCCGGGCCGGGTGCTGGAGAACAGCCCTGGATGGAGGCCCGCGCGGAGCGCTGCAGGCGGGGCTGGGCGTCGCCTCAGACCCACCCACCCGGAACCCGAGACTACCCACTCACCCGGGACCCACCCACCGGGACCCGATACCACCCACCTGGGACGCACCCACCCCGGGACCCACTCACCCCCAAACCCAAGACCTCCCACCCAGGACCCACCCCCACCAGGACCCAGGACCCAGGACCCACATCAGCGGCTTCTCGACCAGGCAGAACACCTGTGACCTGTGCTCCTGACCAAATAACAAACTAAGACTGGGCCTCATTTAATTCCTCGGTTCCTTGCCCTAGCTCTCCAGGGAGACTTGCACGACCTTACCCCGAGGCCAGTCTCCTCTTTTGGACAAAGGTGTTGACCCATTCTCTCTCTCCACTGTGAGCTGTCTACTGTGAGCTGTCGCTCTGGGTACTGGGGACAGACAAGGTCCCACCCCCTTGGGCTCCCATCCTAGACATTAAACACACAACTGGAAGCGACAATTGCTGTGAAACGCAGGGAAAGTCTCAGATCAGGGCAACCAAGCCTTGCTAGTGTGGTCAGGAATGGACTAGGCTAACTTCCTCATCCTGCCAGTTGTAGCTTTTATTCTCATAGTTGGGGCTTCCTCCCTATTATTACTGCAGGGAGTAATGGTGTTGCTCACTAAGGTCCTACATAAACATGTTACTTGTATGGTCTCAATCAGCATTCACCACTGCTCTGAGGGCTGGGGATGATCACTGCTGTCCTCAATTCAGAGAAATGAAAATCACTTGCCCGTGATCGCAGAACTGCTTAATGGCAGGGCCAGTGTGCAAATTCAGACGGTCTGAGGCCTCTGGGTGCTTAGCTACCACCTTATCCCCATAAAAAAATTCACACCAGAAGTGTTGTATCTGGAATTCGGCAGATGAGGACAACTGAAGGGGAGGGGAGGCCTAGTCTATGGAAGAGAAAAGCAAAGAAACGAGAAGCCTTTAAAAGATTGGTCCTATGTCCTATGGATTACACTTTACCCGCACGACCTTAGAGGCCATCACAATGCGGGAAAGCTATCAGGAAACACATTGAACTTCAATGTGTTCAGGAATAACTTTTCTAAGAATTAAAGTATTTCAAAAACAGTATCAGTTGCCCTGGAGAGAGTGAGACCCTGTCACTAAAAGATGCATCCAAGCAGAGAGGTTTGTTGGCGGGTGCTTCAGAGAAGAGTCACCTAAAAGGCAAAGGCTGATTGAGTTGGTCGCTAAGCATCCTTCCTATTCTGGTATTTTGTCTACTCGGATCCACTGATAGAGAAATTGAGTCCTAGGGTGGTAAGGGGCTTGTTTAAAGACACCTGGGAAGTGAAGAGCTGAACCCAAAGCCAAGTCTGATTCCTAGATCCGGCTCCCTAACTGAGGGTGAGGAACTTATCAGTGCACAAATCCTCAGTTCCGGCCCCTGTGAAGTGTGTGTGTGTGTCTGTCTGTCTCCTGGATGTATGAAATCGACTACTTTCAGCCAGGCTCGGTGGCTCAGCCTGTAATCCCAGCACTTTGGGAGGTTGAGGTGAGTGAATTGCCTGGGCCTACGGGTTCGAGACAAGCCCAGGCAACTTGGTAAGACCTCGTCTCTACGATAAATCTAAAGAAATTAGCCGGGCGTGCTAGTGCACGCTTGTAGTTCCTGCTACTTGGAAGGCTGAGGCAGAAGGATCACCGGAGCCCAGCAGGTCGACACCAGGGTGGCCGTGCGTGTGCCACAGTACTCCAGCCTGGGCGATGGAGGGAGACTCCAACTCAAAAAAAAAAAAAAAAGAAAGCGAGAAAGAAATCACCTGCTTTACATGTTTTTTACTTTACGTTTCTAACATGTTCCCTTCTTCTTTGCTTGTCTTGAGTATTCGATGTGTTCAGAGACAGATATCAACACCCCCTGGGCAATTGCTGTATTATAGGGTCCCGAGTATTTATTTGGTAATTCAAGAAAATGGAAATAAGCTGGATAATATTTGCATTGGAAACGATTGTTCCTTTGATCCTATTTTGGGACTTGGTTATTTTGAGCGAGATTTCAAGTGCACTGACATGATTTCCTCCGTCTTGCATCCTAGTCACGTGTATTTTGATGAGTAGCAATCTACTTGTCAGCTCCAGAAGAGGCATTCTTTTTTCTGAGTCCTCTGGAGAGCTGCGTGTTTGTTGTTAACTGGAAATCTCTAACGGAGGAATACAATTGCCATTTGAATTGATGTCTAGAACATCAACAAAGAAATGGCCATCGCCTTGCCCCCAGCAACGCCAGTCCAAAGATAAAAAGGTTCCCATCTGTCCACTTCTACTTTCAGCAGAGTGATCGATTTTAAAATTTTATCTATTTTTTTGAAAAGAAAATACATTTGCCTGGTTTGAAATTCAAAAGCCTACTGTTGGGGTTATGGCTTATTGATTGTTGGCTTCCTCTCAGTGCCCGGCATGATGCCATGTACACAGTAGGTGCTGAATAAGTGTTTGTTGAACAAGTGTATGCGTGAGTGTGAATCAGGAAGTTGTAGGAGCAGAGAAAGAGGTGGGTTCCAGTGGGCTACTGACACTGAGACAATAGCTTGTTTCCCTGATCTGTCTTCTTTTGCCTGAGGTATAGGGGCTTTAAAGGGAGCCCAGAGAGAACTCCCAGACAAATTGCAAACTTGACCGTGACTTAAGTCAGAGATCTTTACTAAAAGCAGCAGCATTGGGCTCTTTGGGGTTGAGCATTGCCTGAGTTCTTGGTTGCAAGCAACAAAAACTGATTCTGGTTACCCAAAGCAGAAAACTAATCTACTGATAGTGTGTTCAGGAGTTCAAAGAATCAGTGGAAAGGCTGGAGAACCAGGCTGGGAATACTGGCTGGCACTGTGGGAGGCCAAGTGACCGGACACACAGAGGAGACCCCACCTCAGGAAAGGTGCCTCTGCTGGACATAGGCAGTGCCACTTGTCCTGCCACTCAGGCTCTGGCCCTGGGACTAGATCCCATGGCTGATCCAGCTGCCATCACTGCCACCAGATACTGAACACCACCACCACTGAAACTCACCAAAATGTACTGAATAATTTCTACCCATTAGCTGCTTCTCTCTTCTCATCTCTCCAGAGTCATGTTTGGAGGAAACTGACAGCAGGGACTTTGGCCTCTGTGAAGACATCCAGGTCCCTGCTTCACACAGTAGCCTGTTTCCCAAATGCATAAGGGCAATTTGGTGGCTGAGTGACCAGGAAAATGACAAATGTCCACTAATAATTTGTAGGCCCCAAACTGAAAGAAGTAAAGAACATTATCTGTATAAAGTACCTAATGTAGCAACAGAATTGAACTCTCAAAACCTGAAATGGTGGTGTTATACTTGTTATTACTTTTAAAACTTTAGCTAATCAAGCTGAGTGTGGCGGCTCACACCTGTAATTCCAGCATTTTGGGAGGCCAAGGCAAGAGGACCGCTAGAGGCCAAGAGTTTGAGACCTGCCTGGACAACACAGGGAGACCCAGTCCCTACTTTAAAAAAAAATTAATCAAAGAATGTTTTTACAGCATGAACACTTTCTTCCTTACCTTTCCTTTTCTTTTTCATTGGAATCACTTGCAATTGCAGAGTTCAGCCAAGAAGGTTGAGAAGAAAGAGGTGAGCTGTGCCAAGTGTGTACTTAACGTCACAATACGGGCAGTGCCATGAGTCAAGTCAATCCAATCTATTTTTCCGATAATTTTTTTAAACTCTGCCTACCTCTTTTAGAGTCTTAACCTTGGGATCATATCTAATTTTCTTTTTCTTATGGCACACCACCACCCCCAACTAATTTTATTTTTTGTATAGTCAAGATCCCGCTATGTTGCCAAGGCTGGTCTCGAATTCCTGAGCTCAAGCAATTCTCCTGCCTCAGCCTCCCAAAGTACTGGGATGACAGGCATTAGCCATTGCACCTGGCCTCAATGTGATTTCATAAAAAAGGAAAGACGCTGGTCTCGATCTCTAGGGTTGTTTTTGTTTTTGTTTTTTTAGAGTCTCACTCTGTTGCCCAGGCTAGAGTGCAGTGGCATGCTCACCACCACCGCAGTCTCGACCTGCTGGGCTCAGGCGATCCTTCCGCCTTAGCCTTCCAAGTAGCTGGAACCACAGGCACATGCCACCACAGCCGGCTAATTTTTTGATTTTATTGTAGAGATGAGGTCTCGCCAAGTTGCCCAGGCTGGTCTCGAACCCTTGGGCTCAGGAATCCTCTCACCTCAGTCTCCCAAAGTGCTAGGATTACAGGCGAGAGCCCTCATATCTGATTTTTTATTCAACTTTGTGATATCTGCCACTCTTTCCAGAGTAATAATAAAAACAGTTGCTACTTGTTGAGTACCTAGTACATGAGGAATGTTTCACAGATTTCTTCTAATCCTGATAATCATCCTATGTGATAGATATCGTTTGCATTTTACAGATGAGGAAATTGAAGCTAAGGGAGATTACATAACTTATCCAAGGTTACATGGCCTCCAGGTGACTGCGCGTGAAGCCAAGCACACCGCTGTCCCATACTGTCTCTCATCTGCCCACTTTCTCCAGCAACACTTAAGAGAGTCTATTCCACTAAGTCTGGAGTGTAAGTTTCGAGAGTTATTTCTTCTAGCTCCTGGGATATTAAATTGTCAGAAAGACAAGTCAAGAAATTATTTGTTCCTGTGTCTTCGGCAGAATTAAACTTTTATCCAATAATATGCTAGCTTAGTAACCTCATGACTAATGTATAAACATTTTCCCAACAGGAGTGTCTGCTTTTTGGAACCCATATTATGAGCCAGGCTCTCTGTAGATGGCCCCAAAAGGTTAGTGTCGCCATCTTCTTTTTACAGACGAGAAACCTGGAATTCACAAAGATTGAGAAGCTCACAGGGGCCACACTGCTAGACATGGCAGGCCTGAGGCTGGAGCCTCAGCAGCATAACTTCAAAGCCTGCATTTCTTCTGGTATGTCATCCTCCTCTGGCCCACTTTACAATGTGTATAGGAAAAGTCCACTTACTTTCTCTTTTGTGTCTTTCCCTGTCTCCTTCCCAACAGCATCCATGCAGGCCCCTGGCTCTTCCCAGGTATTCTCACCCTTATTTACTGGCTGAGCGGCTCCCTCTTTCCACGAGTGAGGCCATGATCTTCTCACACAGACTCAGCCCTGAGCGCTGCACATACCTGCTTTTCATCTCTGGAAATACGGGGAGTCTAACTTTGCAGATCAGGGCATTCCCTAGTGAGTCCACTTGCTAAACTGCGTCATTTAATAAGTCCCTCAGTTTTAGCAGTTGTTTTAACCTGTTATTATCCTGATTCATTAGCCCAGTTTGGGGAATGTGTTTTGCTTGGACCACACACCTTGCAATAGTCAGTACTTCTTTGGTTGCAATGACAGAAGTCCAACTCATCCAAAAATCACAATGTCCAGTAGCAGAAAAGACCATCTCCCTTGGTATCCCTTCAAGGGGGGGAAACGTTCTCCAGCAGACTTTTCCTCCTGTCTCATTGGCTAGAATAAATAGCACCACATGCATACTTAAAGCAAGTACTGGCAGGCCTAGGTGGAGGAAGACCCAACTTGGGGCCAGTCCACTGAGCGCAGTCATGTAGCCTTTTTTTTTTTTTTTAGTTGGAGACTCACTCTGTCATCCAGGCTGGAGTGCAGTGGCACGCTCATGGCCACTGCAGCCTCAACCTGCTGGGCTCAGGTCATCTTTCTGCCTCGGCCTTCCAAATAACTGAAACTACAGGTGTATGCCACCACACCCAGCTAATTTTTTTATTCATTGTAGAGACGAGATCTCGCCATGTTGCTCAGGCTGGTCTCGAACCCGTGAGCTCAGGCAATCTTCTCATCTCCACCTCCCAAAGTACTGGGATTACAGGCGTGAGCCACCGCACCTGGCAGTCACATAGCCTTAACAAAACTGGGGTCTCATTGGGAAAGAGGAAGGATAAGGCGGAATGTTCCTGGGTAGGCAGCTAGCAGTGTGGGCCTCAGGAGGAAGTTGGGAGCCAAAGGTAAGATGACCTTTCCTACTGAGTCTTTTTTTTCTTTTTCTGTAACCCAGACTGGAGTGCAGTGGCACGATCACGGCCACTGCAACCTCGACCTACTGGGCTCAGGCGATCCTTCCACCTCAGCCTTCCAAGTAGCTGGAACTACAGGTGTGCACTACCACGCCCAGCTAATTTTTAAAATTTTATTGTAGAGATGAGGTCTCACCAAGTTACCCAGGCTGGTCCTGAACCCCTGGACTCAGGCAATCCTCTTGCCTCAGCCTCCCAAAGT
>CAUYQG010092769.1:0-31873 GCA_963574415.1 Tarsius wallacei
ATTGCCTGAGCCTGCGGGTTCGAGACCCGCCTGGGCAAGGGAGACCTCATCTCTACAATAAATCAAAAAATCAGCTGGGCGTGGTAGCGCGTGCCTGTAGTTCCAGCTACTTGGAAGGCTGAGGCGGAAGGATCGCCGGAGCCCAGCAGGTCGAGGCTGCGGTGGCCGGAAGCAGCCACAGCACTCCAGTCTGGGCGACGGAGTGAGACGCCAACTCAAAATTTATTTAATAAATAAAAATAAAAATAAAAATAAAAAATAAATTAATTAATTAAAAAAAAAAAAAGCAGTGGGCACCATGGCCACAGACCTGGGCAATGACGGAGCACAGTTGGCACTGGGGTGCCGAATGAGGTGGCCTGGAAGAAGATGGAGAGTAGGAGGTTTGACGTCGACGTCACGGTGGGGCTGTGCTCGTTGGGAATGAATGATCTGGAGTGGGAGATGGGAATGAGTGGTTGAGGCAGCAAGGGAGGCAGGCAGGGAAGGTCATAGAAGGATCCCCCACGTGGATTCTGAAGTCCCAAGGAATTTAAAACGAAGAGTTGAAGAGAGGGGGTGACAGTGAACCAAGAGCTAGAGCAGGAGGGATGAGGAGTGGCAGGGGTCAGTGACTACAGCGATGAAGCGTAATGGACCCTCTTGTCTGGCGACGTGAGACGTGGAGCTGGGGTGAGAAAATGGTCCCTCGGGGCCAGGAAGGCTGGAGGAGCACCGGATGTGGGCGACAAAATGCTCAGTCTCTCGGGAGGCTGCATGGCAACAGGTCTGGACCCTGCAAAAATGCCAGTGTGTGGAAAGTAAAAAAACGAACACCCTTCCAGAACATTCTCCAAGTGAAAGAAGACGAAAGAGACATGACAAATGAAAGGCGTGATCCCTGACTGGATACTAGATTGGGGAAAAATAACGAAACTGTTTCAAGGGCGTTCTTGGGCCAACTGGGGGGAAATGCAATACAGCCTATAGTTTTGATGATATGCTTTCAATCATTTCAAATTTCCTGAATGACAAATGAAAGGGAACGTCCTTATTCTTAGGAAATATGTGGTGAAACACTTAGGGTTAAAACTCATGAGATCTACACTTTCAAAACCTTCAGCTTTGTCCCCAAGTTATCCATCATATATATCTATTTTTCTCTACATGTACAGAGAGAACAAATGTGGCAAAATGCTACCAAATGGCATATATACAGACGAAGGCTATATAGGTTTCCAAGAGATTGTTTTGGCAACTTTTCTATAGGTTTGGAATTTTTCAAATACAAAGTTGAGATTTTTAAAATTTACATTCTTCATAGAGTCAAACATTTGACATTTTCCTTAACAATGTCCTCTACTGATTTACAGGTAGAGAAATTTGAACTAGCCTAAGTCTTCAAAATTAGGTAAATGGTTGAAATACAGCAAATTTGGAGGCAGCCTGGACCACTGCCACTGTGTCCCTAGTGTCTTGTATATTTGCTGGCACATGGGAGGTGCTCATTAAATGTTCCTTTTTGCTTTGTTTTTAATGAGGTCTAACTTATATCCAGAAACTACATACAATGAGGCGTACAGATCCTAAGGGTACAGCTGCATTAGTTCTTACATGGGAGTGTTAAGATACAGAACATTTTCAGCACCCCAGAAAGTCCCCTTATTCTCTCTCCTAGTTAATAGCACCCCATAAGCGTGGCTGCTATTCTGACTTCTATCATCAGAGACAAGTTTTGCCTGTGTATGAATGCTATTTAAATGAGCTCATACAGCATGTATTCATTTACTTTTGGCTTCTCCCCCTGGTATTGTTGCTGTATGTAGTGGTGGTGTGTTGTTTTATGTTGCCTTGTGATGTTTGATTGTATGAATATACCACAATTTAAAAATCCTTTCTGTCGTTGATAGACATTGGGTTGCTTCTAGTTTATGAATAAAGTGGTGACGAAGACTTGTGCATGTCTCTCGCAGACACACGTTGTTTTCCGTTGGCTATTTATCTAGGGGTATAACTGCTGGGTCAGAGGGCATATGTATATTTAGCTTTGGTCAATGCTACAAAAATTTTGTAAAATGATTGATCAATGTCCCTGTCCTCTAGAAATATGTGTTTCAGTTACCCCACCTCTTTGCTAACAGTATTATCAGTTTTTTCATTTTAGCCATTCTGGCAGGGATATGGTGCTATTCCATGGTGTTCTTAACATTGAACATTAAATAAGTGAAAATAGTTTGCCTAGAAAACAGTATACTAAACAGCTGTAAACAAATGTGCTTTCAAAGAGTATTTAATATTCTTGGGGTCTGCATGTGACACACAAAGATGAAAAAGGTTATATAGACACTTATATAGTATACCTTTATTTTAACGTATACATATTCATACAGAAGACTAGCAGTAATTCACCAAGATATTAAGAGCTGATTCTGGAGAGTGGGATTCACTTCTTCCCTCATACGTTTCTATGTTCATGAGATATCTTACAATGGGAAAATACCAATTTGAAAAGCAATAAGGCACATTTGAAAGAATAGTCCTTGCCTGGGAAAATGAACCTTCCATATTAAAAAAAAAAAAATGCTACTTCTCTGGGCCTGTTTTATCATCCGTAAAATGGGCCAAAGTCATGACCATAGAACCGTGCTTGCCACCGGGGAAGTACTCAAGAAATGCTCGTTTTAAAAACCTAATACTGATCAGGCTCGGTGGCTCAGCCTGTAATCCTAGCACTTTGGGAGGCCTAGGCCAGCGGATTGTCTGAGCCTGTGGGTTCGCGATCAGCCCGGGCAACTTGGTGAGACCTCATCTCTATAATAAAAAATTAGCCTGGCGTGGTAGCACACACCTGTAGTCTGGCCACTTGGAAGGCTGAGGCAAAAGGATCGCCGGAGCCCAGCAGGTGGAGGCTGGGGTGACCGTGAGTGTGCCACTGCACTCCAGCCGGGGCAACGGAGTGAGACTCCAACTCAAACAACAACAACAACAAGAAAAAAGGCCTAATACTTGTAGGACTGCAGGGAAGGTAATAATATTGGGGGAGAGTTAGGAGTCCTAGAGACACAGGGAAGAGTTTCTGGAGCGGGGAAGAGTGTGTGACGGAAAATAGGAACAGAAAGAGTGGATGCCCAGGGCCATGTGGGGACTACAGTGAGGACACTGAGAGGCGGCCTGGTCGTTGGGGGTTTCTTCTGGCCTCAGAGCAGAGAACGGTGGAGGGAGGACGGTGCTGGAGGGACCTGGGGCTCCCTCTCCACTTCCAACGATGGGGCCAGGGGCGGGTGGAGGGACCGTGTCACTCAGAGCACGCGAGTCCCTTTCGGATTCTGAAATTGACCTCACCTGGGCCTGGCGACCGGAGCCCGAAGTTGCTGGGGGCCTGCTTTTCATCTTCCTCACTACGTCTGGTTCCAATTCCATTTTAACCACCAGGGGTGCCAAAAAACGTATACACATTTTAAGAGACGTTATCTACATATTACTTTTTGAAGTTGAATTGAATTGCAGTAGCAATGTGTAGTGTGACGTTCGTCAAATGAATGCTAGCGTCACCATGCGACAGGCAGGACAGTCAAAGAAAACGGCGGAAGCACGGTTGTCATTCAAGGTGCGCAAGACCATTTTGAAATGGTATGGGAAATCTGAGAACACTGTGGAAGGACAGACAATGGAGGCGTAAGTATGCAACAGAACCTCCCACACGCCTGACAATTGCACGCCGTGGTGATGAGTCTGAGACGCATTGTCTTCTGCGTGTTGGGTACAAGGAAGGGACCCGGGAGGCCGCACACAGCAACAAATCCTGCAGTTGTTCACTGTCATCAGAAGTGTCTGGATGCTTGAGGGCCACCACTGTGAGCACCTCTTGTCATTGCAGAAGTCCACGTGGCTTGTATTCATCTTTTATTATCGGCATACGTTGAGTATTGCAATTTTAATAGTTTCTTCCTTTCTTGAAATGTGTCTGCATTGTTTTGGCCCCCTCTGGGTTCTTATTCCCATCTTCCCACAGTATTCCCTTGTATTCTTGGTGTTTAAGTGCTTCTATTTTCAGTCATTTGCAAAAATGAAGGCATCTGCTCCAGGCCACACGTGTTCAGATTTAATTCAGCTGGAGCGAGGCCCAGGCATCAATATTAAAAAATAAAAACATTAAAAATGGAAACTCCCTGGGTAATTCTGACATAAGGCCAGGGTTAAGAACCCACGGTGTTTCCCTGCTGCGTTATTTGTTTGACCATAAGAAACATGTTACTTTTTTGGGTCACATTTCTGAATAATTGGTTTTAATGACATCAGCAAAATGTACTTGTATCAATTTCAGGACTTTACTTGCATTTTCTTACATCTTAATCTAATTGTTGTATATAAAAATGTGTGTATATCTTTATTTGCCAGTCAGTTGTTTCTTTTTTTTTTTTAACTTTTAAATTTTTTATTTTAAAGATATGGGCTACAATTCAGGGTTAGGTATACAAATGTTCATTATGCAGGTACCCTTGTTGATGAGGTGTGCCCCCTCCCCGGCAGTTTCCCACTGCTGCCAATCCCTTATAGTATTATGATAAACATGTTACTTTTTATTATTCTTCCGTCAACTCCATCTCATCCAGGCTTCTCTAATGTTATTCTTGGGAGTTTCGGCACTTACGAATTTCATCCTTGACTTATATATCCAAACTCCCATTTTGTTTGTCTTGAAATTATGAGATCGAAAGATGGCTTGCAGCCACAGTGGTCTTCTTAGATGTCTCCTTTCTCTTGTCAGGATAACTTGTGACTGTATAGCCTGATTTATTCTTGGGAGATCTGAACAATCTTCCTATTTTCTATGATCTCTTGTAAGCTAATTTCATAAAGCTTGGAGTAGATGTCGATGCCTATTACTGCCTTCTATTGAAATGAGCTAAATCAGTTAACAAAATCAAATTGCTAGCAAAAGACTAGTATCAGCCGGGCTCGGTGTCTCAGCCTGTAATCCCAGCGCGTTGGGAGGCTGAGGTGAGTGGATTGCCTGAGCCCACGGGTTTGAGATCCGCCTGGGCAACTTGGCGAGACCTCATTTGTACAATAAATCAAAAATTAGCCGGGTGTGGTAGCGTACACCTGTAGTTCCAGCTACTTGGAAGGCTGAGGCGTAAGGATCGTTGGAGCCCAGCAGGTCGAGGCTGCAGTGGCCGAGAACGGCCACTGCACTCCAGTCTGGGCGACAGAGTGAGACTCCAACTAAAAAAAAAAAAGAATAGTATCAACTAGCTTACTCCATTTTGTTTGAAACTTCCATCTTATTTGCCTGCCTGACCTAAGAATCACCCCTCAATGCCTACGTGTGATTACCGTAATGTTCCCATGACCTCAGACCCCCAGCTTTGTCCCCTTTGGGCAGGTCGTACTGACCGTTTCCTGCTGCTACAAAACTCCCTAGCCACAAGTTCTGTGTAACTGTATGCTTTGTTAACTGAAATCAAGTGTTATGCCTTGCAAAACCCCACTGTTACATTTTCATAGTTTGTTCTTATATTTTGCTAGTGACCTAACCAAGGTAACTTCACTGTGTAATTAATTCTTCTACCTTGTCTCTATGTAACTGCCTTAAACTATATCTTGTTGGCAGAACTGCAGGGACTTTCCGGTCACCGGCTATACCTGGGACATAAAATTAACAAAAACTCCCTAACAATCAAAATTCCCATTTTGGTTGCCAAGTTGTTAGCTAATGGTTGCTATGGTCACTAAGTTGCTATGTAGCCAACACTGCAAATTTTACCTATAAAAGCTTGTCACAAACTGCACTAGTTTGTCAAGAACTCTCCTGGCATGAGCCACTCTTGACCGCGTGCTAATAAAGGGCTCTTAATCTGAAACTTGACCTGCTGGCATGACTTCTCGCTTTCTCGGTCATAACACCAAATCGCTCTTCTCATGCTTTTGACTGGAGGAAGGAAAAACCTCCAATTAACACATTAGATCACTTACCAAGAAGTCCAGGCCGTGCAAGGTAGCTTATGCCTATAATCCAACCCTTTGGGAAGCCAAGGTGAGAGGACTGCTTGTGCCCAGGAGTTCCAGACCAGCCTAGGCAACATAGCAAGACCTTGTCTCTACAAATAACCAAAAAAATTAGCCAGTTAAGTGGCAAGCACGTGTAGTCCTAGCTACTCAGGAGGCTAAGGTGAAAGATCGCCTGAGCCCAGGAAGTTGAGGCTGTGGTAAGCTGTGCAACTAAAATATTTAGAGTACCACCTGGGGCAAGAGCTCATAGGCAAACTGGAAAACCTGTTGAAAGAAAGGCCTTATGTTGGAAAGGCCTTTCTTTCAAGAGGTATAGTGCCAGGCATCAAGATGTCCTCTAAACTTTATGAAATCGCTTACTTGAAAAGGCTAGAGAAAATATGTGGATAATCTTGTGTTCGAAGACATTTACCAGGTGGATAACAAAAAGTGGGGAGATCTCAAAAATAATACACTTCAGAATTTTAAAAAAAACAGTAATTCACCAATGAGACACAGCTTCAGCTGTTTAAATGCTTTACTATTTAAAAATAATCCTCACAACTCTCCAACCTAGGTATTATTTTTATTGGATGGAGGGTGACATTGAAGCTCAAATATGAAGTCACTGGTTCAAAGTCACTTAGGGCAAAGCCAGGCAGGCTGGGCTCCAAGCCTGGGTATTCTGATGGTTTTCTGAAATCCCAGGACTGGACAGCTGGGTCAGTCAAAATGGAGATGTGTTAAAAGGATCCGATTTTTAAAAAATGTTAAATGTTTTTTAAAAGCCAGCCAAGCAATGTCCCCAGGGAAAACCACGTGGGGAGGAAGGACCTCTCAAGGGGGCCAGGCTCCAGAATTCAGAAAGCAGCAGGGCCGTCTTCTCTGGCAGACAAGGAGGTGACCAGCTCGTATTCCTAGTCACATCGGGATAGTCTGGACGGTCTAGAAGCCATCATGGGAGCCAGGCTGCACGTGTGGCAAGGCTGTCACCGCCTTGCACTCTTTAACCACAGCGGAATGTCTCCTCCTGCCCTGCCAACTTCCCTCACACCAAACAAGCTTCGAGGAATCTTCATAGGACATAAAAGTCAGATGCTGAGTAACGTTTGAGTGTGTAATAACTACCTTCTAAAGCCAGTGAGACTCTCTGCCCCAGACTTTCAAGAACAAATCACTTTCTGAGCCACTGCAGACAATGTGTGTACCCAACTCCTTTTTATTGGTTGACTTATAGGAAAGACACGGGTATTCCCTTTCCAAAATGTTCATTACCTATGTCTACTCTCTATTTCCTGAAAGCTATCATTTTGAAAAAGAGGCAGAATATGAAAAATAATGTTAAAGGACATTTGACATCATTGTCAAAGACCGTGAAATAAATACGTGAAATTCAGTCTCACATTCTAGTACTGGTTTCAACTCTGGTTGTTAAGAATGAGGTGTTTCTCACTTAATTCTGCCCGTGAACTCTTTCAGAAGTCCACCTGCCCCCGCCTTGTGGGAGGGCTTCGTGTGAGTTACAGTCTTCTAAAGAAAGCACACCAGGTGACAGGGGACGGAGAAGAGCCACGTGTCCAAGAACCCACCCCACCTTGGCCACGGAAATGGCGCCTGGCCCCTGTCCACAGCCCTGCTTCAGCTGTACTGAAAAGGTCACGCACCTTCTGCCAAGCCCACCTCCCACTCATCACTCTGTTTGGCTAACGAATGACTGTATTACAAAACAAAAATGGGAAACGAAAATTGGAATGCCTGCAACAGTTGCCAAGGAAGGCATGCTCAGTGTTGGTGGACCCCTTCTCTTTGATTTGGTGAAGCAAAGCAAAGGTTGGCCCAATGCTGAATTTTACTGAAGAACATAATAAAATGAAGGCAGGAAAAAAGGCAAAAAAGTAGCGATGTGAAGAACAGGAAAGCAGACCCAAATTACAAAGGGAGGTCACTTAAAAGAAGAGAAATGTTCTACAACAGATGAAGAAAGTTTTAATTTTTCACATGAAACACTGTTTACCACAATCAGCTAACAGAAGTTACTGTAACATTGGTCAAGATGACTCATAAAACTAAGGATAAATGTTTGTTATGAGAAAACCTCATTTAATGCGAATGATCACATTAGATACTAGAGTTTTCAGATACAACTTATCTTGAGAAAGCAGAGTTCAGATCAGGGAGACATGCCGAGGTCTTAATCAGGAAGGAGCCCTTCGCCTTGTCCCGAACACCTGCCAAGGTCGAGGCCAGCTTGGGTAGAGACGAGTGGAGACCAAGCGCGGCCCAGGGACACAGCCCGTCATTCAGCTTTATTGACATGACCGGATCTCTGCAGCTCATTGGCTAAGTGAGCTGCCACTCTGGCAGAGGGGTCTTCAAACGTAGCCGTGATGAGATCAATCATATTTTATCTTATTCTATTATTTTATTTTTGATTAATCATATTTTAACTGTCAGGCAGTCCACGGGAGTATTTTCAAAGGGACAGTTGAGTATTTTCATGTATACACTATTAAGGCATCTAAATTTTTGGTGTTTTCAGTAAATAATTTTACTGCTATTTTTAATTCTTTTTCCATTTTGTACAACGATGATATTAGGTATTAAGTGACATGTCTCTCTCTACCACCAAACCAGCTCGTCCCCTTTGGCAAACTCTAAATTGAGGAAAATATATGATGTGAAAACACAGAAAAACTTCTTGAAAGCCAACAGAGAATTATTTTTAACCATCCTAAAAATTCAATCTTAATTAACTGATAGTCCTTAACTTTGGAAAAACAAAAGAGTAATTAGAATTAAACTAGGTATTCAAAAGAATTACCAGTAGTTTGTTTTACAAAAGAATAGAGCCATAAGCGGTGTAACTGCTCAATTAAGTAACTACCAGATTCTTTTTTAGTCAACACTACCAGAATTCACATTTGCCCTCGCCAACAAAGCATATAAATATTTAACATCTCTTGAATGTAACATTTTCGTGATAACAGACTACACAATTCTACCCATTGTGACTGTGCACAAATTAACCAGGTTTAATATCAAAGATACATTGGGACTGCTTCTCAAACCAACAACAGAATATTAACTAAATAAGTTTCAAAAGCTTCAGAAAGAAAAGTAGAAAACAGTTTTAACATGGATGAGACAGTGCTTAAACAATTATCGACCTAATCGAGACCTTTAAAATTACCACCAAAATGCACTGTGATGTTTTTTAATTTCGTTTACATTAAGAAGCTGTAAGTACAGGTTGCAGAAGGAAAATGTTTAGTGTATTTACATTCATTTCAAAACTCTGCTCTATACAAATTTAATTCTGATCAGTATGAACAATATTTTCGTAGACCTACTGCATATAAAGCCTTTTCATCGAAGCATTAACAATGAATAAAATAATCTGGTTACATTTAAACAGACTGTTCGAAACCATTCACATGTAATGTCTGTAAGGGCTGTGGATGCTTATAAGAACAGAACATACTGTCAGCCTGCAATTTCATTTTTATAAAGGCTAAAGTTATTTATATGGAATATTGTTCTATATGCTACACGCCAATCTATATTTCAGTTCTATAGTTAGGTATTTTATAAGTCTTTTATTAAATATATTCTACACGTATTTGTAATTTCATCCAGGAAGAATGTCTTCCCAGTGAAAAAATATAAAATCTTTCATATTTTTACAGGTTTAGATGAAATTAGCTCATGCTTTAGTGCTGTGCAAATTGTTTTTAGCATCTCAATCTTTAAATTATTGATATGAAAGAAGCGAAAAAAATGGCATCCTTAATCACATATGCTGTAAAAATCAGCTTTTGATTTTAATACGATTGCAAGCACTAATACCAAATGCAAACTACCTAAAGAAACAAAATTAGTACTCTGGAGATTTTTTAAATGTCAGAATGCATCTGAACTCTAAGGAATAAGCATGACGCTGGACATGGTTACAGATGAGCAAAAATTATGGAAACTTCCATTTGCTGATATTCAAATACATAAAATCGACCAGTCATGAGGTTTTCTACGATTTCTGCACATGATGCAAGCCTGTGAGCGACCGGATCCCCCTCCCACATTAAGGCTAGGAGACGCACTCTCACCCTTCCTGGGCTCGGAACAAGCACTCAGCTACCGGAGGGCTCGAGTGCATGTCTTAAGGGAAAAGTATCAGCTTCAGCAGCCCTCGACTGAGTGCTTTAGACAACAGGCACGTTTTGTTTTTTCATTTGTCGCAGTGAAAATCATCACACTCAGTTTCGTATTCTGTGCCAGTGCAGCTACCGCGGCTGCCTTTGGTAGCATTCGCCCAACATTTTAGTTTCTCTGCCATTTTTCCTCTCAAGTTGGCCCAGTAATTAACTTCATTAACTGCTGAGTGTCTTCCAGTGTGGAATTGTATACACGAGTATTTCTAGGTACCATAGACTGTTATCAATTCTGCTGATGAGGAAAATAATGTCAATCTTTTTTTTAGTGCAAACTGTATTTGGAACACTTGATTTGTTAGTTCTGGTGATGAAAATTTTTGTGGCAGCAAAAGGGTTTCTGCTATGAAAGATAACTTGTTAAATAACTTTTCCCCTGGAAATTGGCTGCATTCAAACACCAATGTTTAAGAACTGCTCAACATAAAAATACAAGAAATAAAAACCACAGTGAAAAATGTTCCTGGTTTTTTTTTACTTTCATGAGAAAAAATGACACTGCTCATGTGACATTCAGTTCCATGGATTTACAGGCAGTCTGTCCTTATGGGGTTCTCAAGTAACGTTGGGTCTCTTCTGTCCAGCAGCATGAAAGACAGACCGTGTCACACATCACACTTCGCAGACTGCGTTTACAGGATCACACAACAATTACTTTCTCCAGTCTTTTCACGATTCCTCTGGCCTAGGGGAAATGAAAAAAAGCCTCGTTTATAACAATTACAGAATCGGTGGGGAAAGGGGGCCAGGCACCCAAGTGTAGTAAGAATGGTTTGGGGTTTTAAAAAAAAGTTTGCATCTGTTAAGATTTAAAAACTTTACAAATGCTCTTTTAATGTTAGCATTTTTCAAAAACGTCTGGTTGTTTTCTTGACAACCTCTATTTCTAAACCTGGAAACATCCTTTCCTCCAGGCTGTCCGAGCAGAACCCAGCCCCGTGTGAATGCCCGTCTCTGTGCCCTAGCGGAGACGCGTCCGGGTGCACAGCTCACCTTGGGAGTTGGGCTCTGGCAACGTCTCTCTGGCCACCAAATGCATCACTGTTGTTTTGCCAAAAGGAAGTTTTAATGCTATGTGAAAAAGAGAAGACAATTTGTTACATGTACACTGACCTATGAAAACCATTAACCAGATTTGAAACCATCTGAAAAACTGATTGCTTTTCCTACAACTTCCTCAAAGACGGAACTTCTTTACCAAACACAACACCTCCTTTACAAAATGAAATTAGATCAATACTATCAGGGATAACTTTTACAACTTAAAAATTATTTCTCCCAGCTATGGCCATTAGCTTGATACATTTATCCATATTATTTAAGAAAAGGGATAAGAAAAAAATACATAATTGGTTAATATCAGAGATCACTTTTAGAGAAGAGTATACTTTTTTTTTTTTACAAAAAGAATACTTTCCCTAGTTAGGGAAAAATTTAGATTAGGAGACATTTGTTTCTAAATCTAATTACCTGTCAGTAGCCTAATAATATTGCTGCACTGAACAGGCTACTGTAATGTAGTAATATAAGGAAAGACACAATTTTAAGCACTGATTTCTCAACCTTGCACTTGATTAAAAAATAATTTTCTTTAAAAAGTTAGATGAAAAGAATCACTGTCTTGGTGTTATTAATAATTACCGTCTTCTTATAAAGTCTTTATAACATTTTTCTCATAAAAAAATGTCATTACGAAACATTTCAGACATAGAATATATCACATCCTTAGGTATCCATGAACCACTAAAGCAAGTACAAACAGCAAGTTTTATGGTAAATCCTTTGCTATTCTGTGGATAAAATTAGCAGCAGCTGTCATAAACTTCTCAAGCTGGTTCCATAGCCGTGATGTTTCAGCTCTGACACCCCAAGCGACTTTCCCTTCACTCATTACAAACTCAAGCAAGACTCAAGGTCATGACTTCTCAAGTACCGTCCCCCAGCTTCCTGCTTCTTAACTCTTCTTCTAAAAGAAGACAGTGGATTTTAAAGAGAGCCCAGTTGCCAGCACCGCTTCATATAGCCAAGGTGTGTCTCTATCTTACTTAAAGTCGACCAGCTGTCATTTGGTCTATCTACACTCTTCACCTCTGGTGTCTGCCTGGAGCACAACGGCTCATAAATACACAGTGATGAGAAAGGAAAGGAAAACCTTTGGGGGATAACTTCCTAGGCCTGCCGTAAGATTAAAATATGAATTAGACTTTGCATTATTCAACATTTCCCTAAGCGGTTTGGGAAGCCCTGGACGGGACCTAGAATGTGCACACACAAGTGCGCCTCGTGCACACCCATCCCCTGGACTCCAGTAGGCCAGACTGGGGTGGAAACTTTAGTCCATGCTGCTCCCGCTGCGGAACCAAGCAACGCTAAGTTACTTAGCCTCTCGCTAAGCCTCCTTTCCTCAACCGAAACTGGAAATTGGAGCTGTTCATTCTACTACCTGCCCCTCACAGCTGTGTCCACTAAACTGAACAACCCAAGGAAAGTGCTTCGCCGGAGCTTGGCACAGAGACAACATTCAGCAAATGTGACCACGATCATCATCATCCTCACCATTTTGAGACAGCAAAAAAAGGGAACCTCTGAAACGTAAACTTGAGGAAGATGTGGACGGGCCTGGAAAGCTCCAACCATTTGAAGCTACAAATTCAATTGGCAGAAACGATAGTTTTCCTTCTCCACTTGAGTTTTAACTAGAAGTGGTAGATACTGGTGCACAGTATCTATTAAAGAAGGCGAAGGAAGAGAACCACTAGAATCCAAAGCACCTTCTCTCCTCTCCGCTGCGATGCTTCCGCCTTCCCCCACAACACACACAACATCCCGAAGGGAGGGCTCCAGCCTTGGGCGAACACAAGAACAGCCTGGGAGCGCGATTCTGAGGTGCAGTTGGGAGATGGGCATGCCGACATCTGCGCTCTCAGTGAGTTGCCAGTTGGCTCCCATGCCCACCGTCTCCAACCTCATCTGGAAAACACTGGAACGCACTGAATGTCAGGAATGTCAGCGCATTAGCTGATCACCTTCTCTGCCCTCTGGTTAACAAGGCAGTCACCACACCTTTCCTTTAGTAGACTGAAATTCTATGTGACTAGAAGGTTATATCTTGAAAAAGGGATCTAGTGCTATGTTTTCAGACATTTAATACCAAAGATGTAAACCCGAAATTTACTGAACCACAAATCTCAAGGGCGGCAGAGAAGGCCTAGGCCACCTACGTGAACTGTCCACGCAACGGCTGGATCCTACCCATAGCTATATCCCGCCTACTTCATGGCCACCCACTGCTTAAACATCCCCTGTGACAAGGACCTCACTCTTCCCCACGGGGGTCTGCTCTCTCTTCAGGTAGCTCAACGTGTTCCAACATTTTTTCTTATACCGAATAGAAAATGGTCTTTGATTTCCAGTGATCGGTCCTAAGTCTAATTCACGGGTCACACAGAGCAAGTCCTGGGCCACACAGAGCAAGCCTCAGTCTTCACCACAGCCACTCACACGTTTAAGGCAGCTGCTGTTCTGTGTGCTACCTCCTTTATTCACATTTGAGAACACAGGGAAACCAAAACAAAAACCAAACAACACTGAAACCAAACAGACAAATAGTGGAATGTCATTATCCAACCCTGATCTAACACCCAGCAACACTGGTCAACCTGAAAAGCCAGGCCATGCTATCTGTCTGAATCACTAAGACCAGAGATAGTTTAGTTTGTTTTTGAAAAGCATGATAACACCACAGCATGACAATAATAATTGTGAGTCAGCCTGTTAATTATTCTAAAACAAATTCAAAAAAACCTGGTAAAAGTTTATACTTTAATGGGAATGAATCTGTAACGTTGATTTTAACATAAGTTCTACGGTCTTTAATATGAAGTTGGAACTCTAAGGTCCCAGAAAAAGAGAAATAAAGAACTGGGCTGGTGTGAAGCTCCTCCATAGATCAGTCTCAGAGGGAAAGGGATTCACGCACAGAGCATAGTCAGCAGATTACACTCGACCACATTCAAATCACACAAGATGGCGTGTGAGCCACAGAGAATCGGCAAAAGACAAAAACATAACCCCGTCCTTAACAAAGGCACAAGACAGCAGGGAGCCAACAGTCCATTCTTACCTTAAGACTGCTCCATCTAACCATTCAAAAGCTACAAAAAAACTACAAACCAAAAAAGCTGTATTTTTAAATGTCAGATGTGTCTTAGCGGACAGCAGCATTTGTTAGACCAGTTGTAACACCACCACTGAAACCTAGTCATGGATGCATTGGTCCTAGAATGTTCTGCTGACTTGATAGTGCCATAAGATCACTGGCATTCACCTACCCAAGCCTTTGTCACACAGGATTTTTACAACAGATTTTATCTGCTTGTCCCACGACGTAACACTAGAACACCTTGAAGCCAGAGAGTCTAAATTATTCAACCCTGTATCCTCAAGTGTTTAGCACAGTGTTGGCACATAAGAAGAATTCAAAATATGCTGAATGAGTGAATACCTTTAAACAAATAGATTAAATATTTCATTGTTAGGTGTAGAGGTGAAAAGCCAGACCACACTGAAACCAAGATATGCTTAGATAGATCATTTCATTTGCTGGTGCATTTCCAATTACCTGCATATATTTGAAATACTCTAAAAGCAAGCCCTGTTAATGGTAGAAAAGGTACCTCCGTTAGGGGGCACCAGTGAGCTACATTTCTTCAATCACATATAAAGAACAATAACAAGCTAACAATTAAAGTGTTTACCATGTGACAGTGCTTACCCTAACCTGTGAGGTAGGCACTCTTGGTATCTTATTTTAGTGATGAAGAAATGAGCCCAGATTGGTTTAGTCTCTTGCCCAAGGTTATAGGGCCAGTGAGCAATGGAGCTTGTACACAACTTGGACAGTCTGGTTCCAAAATCTGCTCTTCCTATTGCTACAATGTATTGCTGCTCTAATGCCTGCCATTTACTTTTATTCTCACACAACAAGTGATCATAGCAGGTGGCGTCAAAGGAAAACATCCCTCCATGTAATATTTGAAAACCAGTTATTATAAGCTTTTTCTAGTTTGTATGTCCAGTAGTTTTAAGTTAAAAATACTATACCTACATTTTACTATCTAGAAGTATAATTACATTACATTTGCAAAAGAGTAGCTATGAACTCCTCCCACTACTGGGACAGAGTTTGTTTTATAAGGTGGTTACACTGTTCACAGTGTTAGAGTTAAATTTAATAGAAAAGGAAACAGACATACCAAACATAGGCAGAATTCACAGAGTCTGAATTTTTTTTTGTGGTAAATTTAAAGACATTCGTATTCAAAACAAACCAACAAATAATGCTACCACGAGACAATACAATGAATTCCGTCACAAAGTATTACCTCCTAATGTGACATTTCCATGTAGAAATCTCCCTTGATAAATAAGCCGTAGAATATTTGGACTGCTGACCTGTTCTTCTTCCCAGTCTGAAAAGAATCCAGGGGACTGGTTAGGTACATCCAACACATACTTAAGGTACTACTGCATTGCTTTAAAAGTGCAGATCCAAGTCGGTAAGGGTATGTCAAAGACGACCCCCGGCGCTTCGACTAATTGAAAGAGTCACTACTACCGCACTCACTGCGGCCTTGCTTCCAGCTTATTCCTCCTGCTAAAAAGCAAGAGCTGTAAAAAAAAGACTAGTTCTGGTTCTTAAAGGATACTAAAATGTGCCAAACTGTAGTCCTGAAGTTTACAAAGTAAAAGCAAATGAGTTGGGGAAAATATTATAATGTTCCACTGTTTGTACCTGTTAAAATGCATACTCAAGGCTGAAAACAACAGACTTAACGAAGATTTTTCTAAACAAAATATACTAATATTGAGAATAACAAAAAAAATTAACATTGTTCACTTCTAGACAATGTTGATTTAGTTTTTTATTGTCTTTTTGAAGTCAGTTGGTAACATTACAGAAGACACAACTTTAGTTCACTATACCCAGCATGAATACTCAGAAGAAACTGGCTTAAAAATGCCAAGCATATGGCCGGGCATGGTGTCTCATGCCTGTAATCCCAGCACTTTGGGAAGCCAAGATGGGAGGATCACTTGAGGCCAGAAGAGCGAGACCAGCCTGGACAACACAGTGAGACCTCATGTCTACAAGAAATTAAACAAAAAAATTAGCTGGGTTTGCTGGCGCCTAGCTATTTGGGAAGCTGAGGCGGGAGCAGTGCTTGAGCCCAGAGGTTGAGGTAACAGTGAGTGATCGCGCCATTGCACCCCAGCCCAGGAGAAAGAACAAGACCCTGGCAAGAAAGAAAAAAGAAAAGAAATAAAAGCAAAGCATAAATGAACTTTACACCTTCTTGACCCTGTAGTAAGTAGTTCAGGAAACATAGCAAGTGAAATCAGAAGTTAACTTTGTTTCAAACTTATTTTTAAATAGGCCATGTAGACAGAAGACCAAAGAGAATGGATTATAATCTGTAAAGAGTTTTTCTTTCCTTTTACTATGTGTTTTGGCATATGTAGGTCTACTGATAGGAAGTATATTGTATTATTGTATTTTGTGCTTTTCTTTTTCAAAAATAATCGTCACTTACATTGAAACGTTGGGCTCCTACCACCGTGGGAAGGACACCGAAGGGCAACGTCCAGGGAGGACGCCCTGGTCTCGAGTCGGAGCCTTGTCCAACCCATTTCTGCTTGTTGTCGTGATGTTAAATAGCTTTTCAGAACATTTGTGAAACAAGGGAGGACAGAAGGAGTCAACATGGCTCCTCCTCAAGAGCACAGTACTCACCCATCGGCCAGTTGTCATACACGTGTTTTGCAATGTCAGAGGCAGAATCATTGGGGGAAAACAGGAACTCTTTTGTTTTGCCGCTTACCAAGATGAGGCGCAAATTTATCTGAAATAAGACAATGATGCTTTTAGTATATATCTTAACATCTCTAAGTTAAAAAAAAAAGACTCACAGACTCTTCATTTACATCATGTTCTATATCATTACCAATGCCATTTTGTGATCTCTCATTTACTTATATTCCAAAAGTTTTTTTGAAAAAACAAATAGGAATTTAGCATATGATTTTATTTGCTATATTTTTAAGATGTGAGTGGAGCAAATATATTTGCCATAATGAATGAACAATGGAAAATCGAAACTCATTATGTTTTTAAACTAATTACTCCAACAATACTCAGAATTGGACTTTTGCATGTTATCACTATTACTACAGAATACACATTTTTTATTCAAAAATAAAATGTTGATACTGCAGATGTCACTGCCAAACAAAAAAACTTTAGTTGGTACTCGAAAAAGATAACAGAAAGCAATAGATGATACATAACTTTTTAACCTATAAAAATTATTCAAACTTGAACAAATCAACCAGAAACTAGACTTTTAAAGAGCTACCTAGTCCGAGTCATATGGGCACATGTTTTGGGGTGCGTGGGGCGGGGGTCGTGTGGAGCAAAGCATATCAATTCCCTCCCAGTGTAGACCTAATGGGGAGAAGCGAATCCATGCTGGAGATCCCTGGGTCCATGTTTTCCAGGCAATATAGATTTGCTTACTCCATTGATAGATACTTTCCAAGATGTTTGCTTTTTAGTTTTTACTCATCTTTATTAACTCGATGTTGTGTTTAAAACCACCATATATTAGTTTTCCCATAAGTCACAGAAATGCTCCTGGCCTCTGTCAAGAGAGTAAATAAGACTTTCCTAAGAGTTGGGCTGGGTCCAGGGCTGAGCCCTGGGACTACACAATCTCGCTGAACTTCCTTATAGATAAAGAGTGGAGAATGTCCCTGGTACCAACTTCAGTTGTGCCAGGTCCCAGGATACTCAAGTATTCCTTCTCGGTTATCAATATTTTTTTTTCTTATTGAAAATACCAGAAAAATCTTTAAGATGTCAGAGTCTACAGTGAGAAACTGGTGTCTAATGCAGTGGTCACCGATCTACTGTCTTCACCACCACCACAGCCAACACCAATTCCAGCAGCTCTCCACCGTGAACATTTATGGTTTCAAAAGTTTGTTGAAAGTTATAAAATAACTCCCCTAGAAAAACGCATATACACAAACAATTCCACATTCAATGGGACGCAACTGAATTCCATGTCAGAGTGGAACTGGATTCCATATTAGACCGGGTACTCTATCTAAACGTATTATCTCAATACACAATTTTTTAAAAGACAAAAGAAAAAACGATATTCCAGGTGAAAAACCCTTTTGATATGCCCAGTAAGAATTTCTTGCTGCCTTTAATTAGACTGAAATTACACCAAGGAGTTGAATACAGGAAAAGATCTGATGAAATCACACTCCCACAAAACAACTTTATGAGTTCCATGTTAAAGTTGTGGTTACCAAGAATGGGAAAAGGCACCAGCTACGGGTTTCCTGTAGCGAACAGGCAATCAGTGATTCTTTCCACAGGGAGCCTGACGTTTAAGCAACACATGTGACCCATAGTCACACAGACCCACTACCATTCACGGCTTCTCTTCAGGTGTGAATATTAAGAAACACATGTTTCACTCTGAACAAACATGGACTCTTTAAGGCCCTTTAGTCATTAATACCCAAGAAAGTGTGCCCTTCATAACAGTTCAGCCACACGTGTTTGTTTAACCAGAACAAAAAAAAAGAATTAAATTCAAGCTTCCTAAGAGTTATATAAATGATGGAAATCCACCATCACTCAGAATCATTTCTTAGTTTGCCTAAAGGAATCATCTATGCACGTTCTCAGTTTCTTTCTTATTTCTTCTCACAATCTTAAAAACCAAAAACAAGACAATACCATACATACACATTCCACTCCATCCACACAACTGTCCAGGTTTATGCCACAAAGTTCTCAGCATTTCCTATTTTAAAACGGACACACATCACAGCCACCAATAAACTGCAAAAATCAATGGTCTGAAGAGTTTATGCTTATCTAAATGTCCAGAATGTTGGGAACATCTGGTCTTGTGTGGCACAGGTGAAACATGCTTTTAATGTCTGTAGGCCAGTATGACTTTTCAGTCTGACACGGCCTACCCACTGCTCCCTCCTGATTTATACTGGCTGCTCAGACACTCGGAAACCTGCCAGGCCCAGAAGCCACTTGAGTCTGTAATTCATGGCAGAGTCTGAAAGTTGTTTGGGGCTATAAAATGAGAACAAAAGGTGGGGGACAATTTTTAAATCTTCTAGAGAGATCACAGTAGGGCACGGAACAGTGAATACAAAGTGAAAACCAGTCTGCCATCTGTTGCGAGGTTGCTGCACTCAGGTCCTGCTCCGGGTTACTCCATCCGGCCCATCTCTGAACACGGTATCACTCTCCCACTGGAGAGCCGTGGAACTGCTCTCAGAGACTTGGGGGCACTGGCAGCACAGCACCCACCCACCCACCCTGCCAAGGCAGGCCCAGCGCCTCCTCACCACGGTCTCTCGAGCATCATGCCTACGCTCCTGCCCTCACTGGGTGCTGACCCGGACCTTCTCTCGGTTCCTCGACTCTCCAGTTCTTACCTGCCCCGGGGCCTCCCCACAGGTGGCTCCTTCTGCCTGAAATGCTCTGTACCTCCCCCCGCCCCCCAGCCCAATTCACACACTCTGGCTTATATGTTTGAGAGGGAGTGGTAGATAAATAAATCCCTCCAAGACTAATCACCCTGGATGAAAAAATAAAAATAAATTTTTGACTAAAAGAAAGTAATTTCAAGATAGAGAAGCCAAGAAAGCATTTCCTAGCCCTCACTGGAAAGGGACAGCAGTTATATTTGAGAAGAAATTACTTAAGGCACCCATGGAAACAGATTTCAAGCTGTAAGAAAATTCCTCTGAATTCCTATCTACAAACTTAACTGTGTTCCCTGCAAAGGAAGGTAACTGAGATTTGCCCAATGGATGGAAGAAGCCACGGGGGCACTTCTTTTACATTCATTTCAGCACTTAGCATGTTGTGGATCCTAATACACATTAGATATTAAATCCTCAGAGATGGAAGTCTCAGGGGGATTTCTTACTTTTAATGGTGGAAACATTTACCTACCCTATGAGGTACATAAAAAGGATAAAAAGGAGGAATTCTCAGCTTAAGTTCCCAAGTAAAACTTTTACAACATCTCCTCATTTACTTGGAATGTGAACTTCCAGAACATTTAAACTCATTTAAAAATGGAACTAGAGAACTACATTCCAAAGCAACATGCGATCTTTTAAAAAAATTATAGGCACCATTCAACTATTTACTCACAAAAACATATTTTTTCACGAGCATGAACAAGAAAAGAAACTGTCGGGCTACAAAAATGAATGAACAATAATAAATAGTAAATAAGCCTATTGATTTCTATCTAGATTGATTTTTTTTTTTCTCATCAGTGAACAAACAAAGAAAACTTTGGGTTCTTATAAATACTTTCAGAATCAAAGTATGTAACTCAAAATTCACAAGTCATTTGATGCCCAGCATATAGTTCAGGATCAATTAGTTATTAATCACAAATTCTCTATCACCGTCATTATGGCCATCATCAGTTTAGTAAATCACATAATGTTGACTATAAGGCTCTTTCTTTCAGTACTTTATAATGTACATTTACCTTAAGTTTAGGAGACTCTGATAAAATTAAGATTCCACAAGAAGCCTGACAATACTATATATATTCTTGGGAATCCTTGCAAATTATTCTTAAGCTTTTTTTTCAAATTTGAAATTCTGTAAACTTACAAAACATGGGGGTTCTGAAATTAAATTATGGATGGTATCACTTGAAACCTGACTAAAGGCTATCCCATCAAAAACCTGCATACTGGGCACAAAGCAGCTGCTTTAACCTGATTTCAAGGTGCAACGGTAGCAGTCTCATGTTCTACGCATACTATTAACTACATAACACATTTGAATGAAACCAAAAGCATCCTCCCCAGGGCCCTGTTTTTGTATCTAGGAAACCTTTGTTTTGAGAAGGATCTTCAGGTCAGGTGGCTTGCTAAATTAAGAGCAGTAACTGTTCAGTACTATTGTTCTGTCAACCCAACACTGAAGATACTGAACTAGAGAGGAGGAAGGAAGCCCACAAAGGCAAAGCAGAGAGGGCACTGGCGGCGCGGGGGGAGGGCGGCGACATGCACCCTCGTCTACACCTCAACACAGATGCATGCATTCAGGAGATGACACCCTAATTCTCGGCTCACCTCCTATCAGTGCAAACACGATGATGGAAGCTTTCTGGCTACAATAGCCTGAAATTATGGGGAAGAGAACTCACATTTACTGAACACCAAGCAGGTACCAGTTTTCCATGCCTAACTACCTCCTTTGGCTGGTTCTGGCACCTGGCCTAATCCAACACCTCTCAAGTACTTTCTCTTTTCCCTAGCGACCTTGTTACTCCAACACATCCAGGTAGGCTGGCCCTTCTCTTAGGTCGGGGCTTGTTCCCGCATACTTCAGTGACACCCCAAGCCACCTTCTCAGTCCTCCCCTCTCGATCTTTCTTAATATTTGATGCCTGTCTTATTCAAACAGCCTCTCCAGAAAAGTCTGTTTTTCTCTTAGGCTTCACACAACTTTTGAGACAAAATCCTCCCTAATTAACCTGCTACACACTGACTGAAAACTATTCCTGCATTCCTCTGACCCATGAAACTTCTAGGGAATTTAAGTCGATTCTGAGAGAAAGAGAGTTCTTAATTACTGTGAAGTAACCTGGCTGTCTTCAGGTAAATGCTTTAATGGCTCTGAGGCTCTGTTTCTTACTTGTAAAATGATATAATAATATCGTATGTCATGAGGATCAAATAACAAAATACGTGCATTTTCCTAGGAGTAAGAAGAAGAATATGGATAAACCAATGCCAAGAGAATATGGAAGGTGCCTGGCATGTGATAACACTCCTTCAGGATTGGTTGCTAATATTACCGTCAATAAACCATGTTATAACAGGAAAAAAAATTACCGTGAAGTAAGTTTGGAAGTGGGTTAAAAACTTCAAACAATGTAGTTGCCTGGAGGTGGGGGCTGGGTATAATGGGGAGTTATTGTTTACTGGGTGTAACGTTCCTGTTTTGCAAGAGGAAGGGAGTTCTGGAGATGGAAGGCGGTGATGGACTTCATACCACCGAACTGCACATTTTTAAATGGTTAAGATGATACAATTTACATTACATATATTTTACCCCAATTTAAAAAAATTTTTAACTGTTTTTAATGGAAACAAAGTTTCTTCACTGCGAAACTCAAAACGTTTCATATGCCAAAATCTCCGAGGGGGAAGGAGGCTTATACCAGAGTACTCAAGACTGTTCTACTTCCAGCTGATACCAAGAGAATGAGCACATGAATAACGCTAAGGCACTAGGTTAGATGCTGTGGACAACATAAAGAAAGGCAAAATACAGTCTCCAACTCTACAATACCTTGTGTCTACCTACAACATTCAGTCATCTCAGGAGACAGTGGCACTAACACAAACAGGTCACTGAAACTCAAGTGCATCTACTGACTCTGATTTGTTGGGTGCAAAGTGTTGACATAGAAACAAATTTTATGGTAATAAGAATTCAGCTCTCAGTTTTATGGAATAGCTTTACATCTTTAAAAATGTTGAACAGCTGTAATTAAAATAACCAACACATACCTATTGCTAGAGGGTATCAAAGGGCCCCTCTCCCTTTTGTGTGCATTAAGTAATCATATCACTGTTGTACGAAAGAGCAGAATATACCCAGAGTTGGTCTTTAATATTAGACTAAAATTCATATAAGATGGACTTCAGAAAAACGACTGAAGAAGGCTCACCTTTCCCCTGTACTTTTCAGAAAACACAGGGAAAATGATTTAATCTTGATGTCATAACTAGAAAATGTTGATGCATGACCTTGCCCTGTGAAACAAAAGCTAATGGTGTTCAGAGGATTGTTCCAGATGCCTGTTAAGGTCTTTTCAGCACGAATATCATAGGATTAGCATTAAGCAAAAAAGACATGTTATTTAGAAGCGTAACAATTTTGTTAAGCATAATAAAAATATACAAAGGACACATAAACATTCAGTCATGACCAAGTCATTTCTCTTGGGTGCATATATGAATTAATAGGGGTGAAAGTATGTAGACCCACTGCCTTCACTTCCTCCTCCCAACTCTTCATCTTTAATTCCTTCTAAACTTATGCCTAGGGAAGCCATGCTACTAAGTTGTGGTCTTTTCTAAGTAAGTCTCACTCTGTCATCCAGGATGAAGTACAGTGGCACGCTCACAACCACTGCAGCCTCGACCTGCTGGGCTCAGGTGATCCTTCCGCCTCAGCCTTCCAAGCAGCTGGAACTATAGGTGTGTACCACCACGCCCTGCTAATTTTTTGATTTATTGTAGAGCCAAGTTTCCCAGGCTGGTCACGAACCTTGGACTCAGGCAATCCTCTCACCTCCGCCTCCCAAAGTGCTGGGATTACAGGCGTGAGCCACTGCGCCCGGCAAGCTGTGCTCTTAAAGGTCACTTAAGACAATCTCATAAAAACATCAAAAAGCCTCTTCTCAGTCCTCACCCTTCTTCCTAGCCTCTCTGCAACATCCACACAACTTAACGCCTTCCTCCTGGAGCTGCTTTCCTCATCGGGTTTCCGTAATTCCCAAAGTGTGTTTTCTGGAATGCTAGCCCCCACGAGGCATTCTAGGGGGGAAAGGGTTCCGCGATGAGACATATCTGTGAAACACGACTTCTTATATCCCCTTCCAGGAGATAGGTCACATGTGTCAATATCTTAAAAGCCCAGAGAATCCTTGCAGGGAACAAGTATTTCACCAGAGAACCAATTTTCTTTCCCACGTTACCTGCGACCACAGATCTAGTGTTTGGGGAAGATTGTTTCTGCTCATCTGGTCCCTTGGTCTCCTCTGACAGTTGCT
The DNA here is from genome assembly GCA_963574415.1 of Tarsius wallacei. Taxonomy (NCBI): domain Eukaryota; kingdom Metazoa; phylum Chordata; class Mammalia; order Primates; family Tarsiidae; genus Tarsius; species Tarsius wallacei. The sequence continues at coordinate 24,101 of CAUYQG010092769.1, forward strand.
TTTCTTCCTTTTATAATCCAAATATGAACTCTTCCAGGGTTCCCTCATCACCAGCCCCCCCACCACATTCTCCACCTTGAGAGGTCTCATTCGCTCCCCAAGGCTTCAAGTGCCACCAGTGTGGGATATTCCCAAATGACTTCTCCAGAGAGCACCATCGTCATTTCTCTAACTGCCAGCAGACCGTTTCTCGCTGGACAGCCTACCATCCCCTCACAATCAGTAGGTTTAAAATTGGACCGTAATAGCTAGTATCTTTCCTGACTGATTTCTGCTGAAATCTCCTGGTCTCCCAGTCATTTAGGCTTGAAAGCTCAGTCATCACTTACCCCCACCCTTTCTCTCGCCTCCCCTCACCCAATCACTAATTCTTTCAAATTCTCTCACTCCCATCCCTCCTGCACATGGCCATTTTCAACAGCTTAAAATCCTGTCCGTGTGTTCTAGAAAGCTAACACTGATCACTCGTATGTGCTGTACAGTTAAGCATCATACAAGCACACAAAACAAGTACTATTATCTCCATTTTACAGATCACTGGGTCACTGAGGTTGAGGAACCCTTAAGATTACATAGTTGGCAATCCAAACTCTTCAGTCTGAGCACTGCTAGCTCCCTATTCCCAAATTTCTGTTTCAGTCACATGGATGCATTCACCACAAATCCCATCCTGGCAAGAATCACCGCAGTGACTTCCTGACTCCTCTTGCTCAGGTCTAGGGTCATCGTTGAAGCCTATGTGACCACCCAGGCCTATATCACCCATCCAATCACTGGTGACCCTATGTCCACACTTGCCTGGGACAATTCAGATTTAGGTTTGCTGTCTCACTACTATCATGCACAGTGCCCCCTTTACTCTCAAAAGCACCTCAATTTAGACATAAGTGATGAGATCAATCGACATATGTCACATCAATTATTGTAGCAAAATACAATTAAATCATGATCCTTGAAGGTGGAAAATCAATCTTAAAACTTATTTCTCTTAACACCAAGCACAATTGATTACGTGTGTGGCTACAGAGCAATTCTGCAAGATAAGGTACCTTTGACTGTGTTTCGTTTGTCAATTAATCCTGCTTTTAGATGAAAAAAGGAAAACGAATTTTAAACTAATTCACAGTCAACCCCAGTCACAGTGCCTAAAAAGTAGGAAGCGTTTAATACACTGAAAGGATGAACGAATAATGTACCAGAGTGTGCCTGGTTATTGCCAACATTCCTCAAATATCTAACTGGACACTTAAGGTATAACCAGGAAGTGGATCTTCGACAATTGCCAAGAAGAAATATTTTCTAATTTCTTTTACTGTTATGCACAATTAAGTGATAACAGAGTCACTATTTTCCACACTCGACTGTCTTGGAATACAAGCTCTGAAACAGACCGGTGACAAAAAAAATCAATTGCCCTGAAGAGGGAAAAATTTTTTAAAACAGTTTTAAAAAATCATCCTATTCTTTACAGTATGCTGTCAGTCAGCTCATTATTCAAAAGTGATAGCAAGCTCTCCTGTTTAAGAAGAATACACTGTCTGTCTCTGAAGAAGACGACTGTTTCACACTGCCTGTGCTCTGCAGTCCTATTCAGCTTGCGCAGACAATTTGCCTCGACCTGTGACTAGTGATGCTGTCACTCAGTGGTGCCCCAGAGAGCCATGACCTCACATGCTTCTTATTGAGGTTTTTATTGATAATGTTTCTGGAATACTCATGAGTCTTACTTGACTACAATGGTGTTTTATTAACTGTTATTTATTAAATTTTAAGATCGTGATACATCAGTTTACTCAGAATCAGTACGACAAATTATTCGAAGGAAAGCCCTGCATAACAAACAGGGAAAAAAACAGGCCAAGGTGACAAATGCATCCATGTCACTATGGAACAGTAAATACAATTATCAGTAAAATAAAGTACAAAGCTCTGTACCGATGCACACTTTCTAAAAATGCCACTTCACATAATCATTGGGTGCTGTTTACTGGTGAATGTATCACACTATTCATGTTTTTTAAAAACCCAAATGCTCATAAACTACTGTTACAGGATATAAACCCGGCAGCATCAAAACAGTCAGTACTACCGTACAGAAAGCAAAGCAAATGGCAGCAGATGGCATCAAGGAGGGGAGAGTAAAGAAGAGAATGCAGAGCAATGAAGTATAAAGTAAAACTGCAAAAAAAAAAAAATCAAAAAATAGCCAAGAAAAAGAACTCCCAAGGAAAAGCCAATGAATAACACACAGAAAAAGGAATATCCAGAAACAGGGAAGATGGCTCTGTGCTTAGGAAAGTTCTCCAGAGACATGGACGTGCAAAGAGTCACCACCAGAGAAAACATTCAAGAACTATGGAATCCCTGACACTGCACTAGGAATCACACAGCATACTGTCCCTTCCACAAATTCAGAAACTTAGGTCCAGAGTTAAAAACAATTGTCTAAGGCTACAAAGAAACAGGAAGACAGAATTCCCAAGAGATTGCGTAGGTCAGTTAAGGGTGACAAGTCTCTCACTTGAATCGTCTGCTTGGCAATGTTCTGCTTCTAATCAATGAGCTAGCCTGTACTTGTCTAGTAAAAAGAGTCCTCAGGAATACGTGGGGAATTCCAGAAGCTGCTGCCATCAATAACTCAGAGTCACTAACACCATAAAACACGTATCAAAATCTGGGAAAGATTTAAACTCGTCCCTGGACCTCTCAATAAAGGAACCCATGACAGTGTTCCAGTCACTTTCATTTCTTCTGTTAGACTTTCTTTTATTTTCAGCATATTCAAGACATTCTATTCATGTTTGAATCCTTCCCAATACCTAAGGTTTTGTCTTTATTCTATCTGCAAAATTTTAGAAAGTATGACTACACCATATTATATTTCTCAGGAAATATAATAAAAACTTTTCCTCAGTTTTTTCCAAAAGCTATTTAATAACACTAGACACACACACACACACACAGTGACCTTTTCCAGGCTACCTTAGTTACGTTTATTAGGTGAAAGCTAAGTATCCAAGTAAAGGCGAATTTAATTTAGAGAACATAATAATGTTAGAAGAAGAACATGGCTGGTGGTAGAGATGACTTTAGGAGGTATTCTGACCACAACTATTTTCCACAGCTACAAAGTCACCGGATTATGTTAGTTTTTCTTTTCCAGTCTCCACCCCATCTATTCTTTTTCCTCCATTCATCTGTCAGCATCCTCGTTCAGACCCTTAGCTAACTGGCTTAGTTAGTGAGTAAAATGTAGTTGAAGGAGCACCAGATCTTAGAATTTAAAGAACTGAATGTCTCTATAGAATACTCTTTTCAAGATGTGGTTTCCTGGTGAATCCCCCAGCCCCTCTTTAAGGCTCCCTAACATATTTCTTTCCACTGGCCAAGACAGTGCTGGAGACAGAACACTAACACTCCCCAAGGCATTTTCACAACCTTCACATTTTCAAGTCTATACCTTGACCTTATATATATTACCTACATGCATTGGGGAAGCATGTTACATAACCATTAATTCAAGTTTCATGACTACTGCAAAGATCACATAAAATACACACGATCTTTCAAAGTAAGTTCTAAGTCTTTAAACTGTTGCTAGTCTTATGTCTACATGCAGGGAGTAATCAGATTCAATCAAAGAAGATGGCTGCCTTGACTTGTCCTCTTCCTAATCTTGCTCAATTACGTCCCACTTTACATTAGGAGACTTGCCACACATCCAGGTCTATAAACCCAGTGGGCACTTGTCAAATATCTCAACTAGACCATCAGCCCCTCGAGGGTAGGAGCCACGACGCCCTCCACTGCTTGTTTTTGCTTCCTTCTACTTGTCTTCTCCATCATTAGTCAGTTTTTCACAGCGTGGGTATTTGTGGTAGCACATTAAACGTCCTTAATGAAGGTGTGGTACACAACTAGCCCAGCTGATCATCCTCCCTAAAGTGCGTCAATAAAGTCATCAGGGGGCCAGTAGAGAGAAAGGAAAAAATACTGTGATTACAGACAAGGTCTGTAGCAAGCCACGGCAACCATGGAAGACACAGCCCTGAAAAGGGTCCACGGTTCACGTGCTTACTAACAGTCCTCATTCCAGAGACCTGGGGTCTCTGAAGGTCTGCGATCATTCCACAAATTGTTCACAGTACTTAGACCATTATCATTTGATAATATAAGTGTGAATACAGTAGCCTGAACCATGCATTCATATAATGAGAAAACGTGAAAAACAAAAACTTCTATGTGGTCATGCTTGCAACAGCAGAGCTATTACACAAAGGCTATGTGGACTCTTTCTCAAATGACGAAAATTAGCACAAAAAAACCCCCAAAACTCTAAGATTCTTAGAAGTATCCAGTAAACTTTACAATTCTAGTCATTTTGGATACGCATATTATCAGTGGTTATAACAAAGGATATTTACTGACTGCTCACCATGTGCTGACTACAATTCTACGAGGTAGACATTATTACCTTTATTTTCCAGATAAGGAAACTGAGGCTTACACGAGGTTCATCATCTTGCCAGAGGCAAGTGGAAGACTGAGCTCTACTTCTGAACCCCAAATCCGGCTGAGACAGGCTTTCTCAACCTCAGCATGACTTATACAATGGCTGTGGCGGCAATTCCTCACTGTGGGGGTGTCTTGTGCACCACAGGACGCATAATATCATCCCCGTCCTCTAACATTAGCTGCTGGTGGCATTTCACCCTCGTCCCCCAAAGTTGTGGCCATAAAAAAATTCTCTAAGTATTTTCAAACTCAGTTTAGGACTCCTTCCCTCTTTTGTTCCCCATCACCTAATTTCTACAGAGGATTCACATCCAAACCTTGCCTTGTTTTTTTCAAATTACATTTGGCCTTTTCTTTTACACCCAGAACAATATTTTACAGTTTATCACCATTTTATTGTAGAGTTTGTTTTTAATGATTTTTACTTGTTTTCAAAATTAGTCCAAATCTAAAAGGACATTTTCTAAAATTGTGGATACTGAAGAAAAAAAAAAAGTCCAAAAGGCCAAAAGTATTTTATGCAATGACAGAATTAATGAATTGAAAATATAATAAAATAAAGGCCAGTGCAGTGGCTCACGCCTGTAATCACAGTGTTTTAGCAGGCCAAGGCCAGAGGATGGCTTGAGGCCAAGAGTTTGAGACCAGCCTGGGCAACACAGTGAGACCTCATTTCTACAAAAAGTGATTTTAAAAAATTAGCAGGTGCAGCGGCACATACCTGTATTCCTAGCAACTAGGGAGGCTGAGGTGAAAAGATCACCTAAGCCCAGGAGTTCAAACTTACAGTGCGCTATGATAGCACCACTGCACTCCAGCTAGGGTGACAGAGCCAGATGCTGTTTCAAATAAAAATAAAATAAATTCTAAGATGGCTTGAGGTGGGGAGCATGATTCAACTACTAATATTCAAAGGTTTCAGGAGTTTCTTTCAAAATCCAGTTGTTGAATAGTCATTCCTTTTCATGGTTACATTTCTGATTATTTAAGAGTTTTACTTCTACAAACACCCTACAGCCAATTCAAATCAATAAATTATGGAAGTTCACATTTCATTTTTAAAATATCTTTGAAATGCTAGTGTTGACATCTTCCTCTAATGAATATGTAGCATGATATACCAACAGAGTAGTAAGACTGCTGAGTTTAAATTTCAGACTCTTAAAATTTCCCCTTCTAACCCCAATGGAATCAATTAATGAGTTCTGATGGCCAATGGCAGACTAATTTCAGGAGAGAGGGGAGCTTCGATGTGTAAATACTTTTGGAAAGTAATTTGACCATTAATATCAGCTGTAAAATATGTTCCCTCTCTTTAACTGATGGATTCAATTTCTAGAAATTCATTCAATGTAAATAATTCAAATCAAGCAGCAAGGGAAAAGAGCTATGACACGTAAAAATGTTTTCTTCTAAAATCCTAACAATCACAAAGAAAATATGAATAGTATTAATACATCCAGAAAAACAGAAGAAGATAAAAGAAAAATATGGCAGACCAACCAGATAGAATATTATGCAGCCATGAAAAATTATAAAATATGGAAGGAATAAGTCAAATCAACCTTGTGGTGTGATGGTACATACCAATCTGTTAAACTGTTGGAGCAACGCTGCCCTAATGAACATACATTTATTCAAATAAATGATGCTCTTTCTATAAGTACACAGAGAGGCTGAAGAAAAAATTCACATGCCAATTTCTGAACAGACACCAAAGACTCACTCTAAAAAAATTATATGTTTTGGTTGTTAAAAAAAGCAAATTTCTTTTTAGTTTTGTATTTAGTTTATATATAATAACTAACAGACACTTAGCAATCTGGGTAATGAGAGGAGTTAGCAGGCAACTAACCTGAACCTATTGACCAAATGCAGCCTGAACTCCAACCAGAGAGCCAGTCAGCATGGGAACACTGATTTGAATGGATGGTCACGGGCGGTACGTACAGGTGGAGAGATTTTTAAAATTTGGACACAAAAATTCAGGGACTGGTTTACTGTGGTGAATTACTCCAATGTTGAGGTGGGAATCCCACATGTCTGTCTTAACTTTTCATAAATGAAAAGGCTAGAACTATATCAGATTCATCTGGTACCAACAAGTACAATGCTAAAAATAAATTTTTTATTAAAAATGGAATTTTGATATGTTTTGTTTAATCCTTTAAAAACAAAACCAATAGAAATCTCTAAGTATTTAGAACTTTGATTAAATTATATAAGATGAAAATTAAAACCTGTAAAAGAAAAAATATTTGTTATGGTAAAGGAGAGACTGTGAGCTAACTGACCTTATTTTGATTTTTTAAAAATTATACAATAAATAAAAGTTGGTGGGGGTATGGTGCAAAGGCTTAGGGGAAAGCAGACATGGGTGCCACCTTGATCTTGCTTGTGGACTGTCACATATTAGACACAGACTCATCTTGGTGGGTTTCAGGACATGCCTGGCACCACCATGTAATTACAGAACAGCATCAGAGCTGGAAATAAAAGAAACAGGCTAGTTTATGAAGAAATAAGTTACCCATCCTAATAAGTATGTTTGCAGAATGCCAGATAATCTGTCTTGGTAGAAGATTGGACCAGATCCAGGATAGCCTGGCTTTTCCAGCTCCAAAGGGACTCATAGTTGTTGAATACTTATTAATGTGTCAGGTACTATGCTAAACATTTACAAACATCTTTTTATGAAAATAAGGCAAATAATTGTGTTTTGAAAGAATCCTGAGAAAATGATCATTCCACTTTAAAGGTAAAATACAAAACTATAGCATAACAGAAAAACAAGAACATGTAAAATATTAATAGCTGTTATTTCTGGGTGACAGCATAAGTGCTTTCAAACTTCTACTTTATCCTTTTCATAGCTTTCCAAATGTCTACAATGAACATGATTTATATCTATAAACAACAGAGACTATAAAAACAGAGAGCTTAGGAGGGGGGACCCCCCAAAAACCAAAACTGTCTTTTGGAGAGCGGGCCCCTCGTAGTACACTCAGAATTTGTTACTCTGGATCAAATAGCCAACGTTTTTATCTGGAAGTTTTGAGAAGGCTGCACTACAGTTTGCCAAAGAAACATCCTGAGTTGTGGTAAACAGATGACTGGTTCTCGCACCATGACCACACACCCGCCAGCGCCAGGCTGAGTGTTCAGCAGTTTTTGACCAGAAACGACACGACCATGTCCCACCCTCCCTAGTCACTGGATGCCACTCCAAGATATGTTTTTTGTTTCCCCAGATGAAGA
>CAUYQG010092771.1:0-12545 GCA_963574415.1 Tarsius wallacei
GAATTAAAACTACACAAGCAGGATATTATAGAAGTGTACACAGCTTGGAAGCATGGAAACATGGAGGAGATAATTTGTAATCCTAAAAAATTGAGATAACCTAAAGAAAAAGCAAAGAAAAAAGGTGGAGAAAGAACAGCCGGGACCACCCTCAAAAAAGAAAAATTTTCTAGTGTAACCCAAATATCAATAATCACCTTAAGTATAAATAACAAATGCCACAATTAAAATCAGAGATTAATCAATTGGATAAAAATGCCCACAGCAAACACACAAAAAATAAACACATATACATGTTAAACACAAAGGATGAACAAATATCCTGTAAATACTAATCAAAAGTCTGCAACAACTTTATCAATATAAGACAATGTAGATATTAGTGCTAAAACCATTACCATTGCATAATTATAAAAAAGTTCATTTCAAGCCGGGCTCGGTGGCTCAGCCTGTAATCCCGCACTTTGGGAGGCAGAGATGAATGGATTGCCTGAGCCCGCGGGTTCGAGACCCGCCTGGGCAGGCGAGACCTCATCTCTACAATAAAACAAAAACTAGCCGGGCATGGTAGCGCGCGCCTGTAATTCCGGCTACTCAGAAGGCCGAGGCGGAAGGATTGCCGGAGCCCAGCAGGTCGAAGCTGCAGTGGCTGGGAGTGGCCACTGCACTCCAGTCTGGGCGACAGAGTGAGACTCCAACTCAAAAAAAATAAATAAATAAAATAAAGAAACCTGACAAACACTACCTTAATTAACCAAGTGATAAACAACATCATCAGGATGCCACATACCCCCTGAAATATGATGAAAGGGACATTCTGCCTCTGGTATTTTTTCCAAATACTCTAGCTCCAGTATAATGAGAAAAACATCAGATAAACCCAGATAGGGGACATTCTCCAAGATACCTGGACAGATGCCTCAAGACTGTCAAGATCATGAAAAACAAGTAAAGACAGAAATGATCACATACAGAGAGGGTTTGGGGAGTTAAGACCACTAAGTGCAATGTGGCATCTGGAGTGGATCCTGGAACAGAAAGAGGGCATTAATGAAAAACTGATGAAATCCAAATCAAGTCAGGAGTCTAGTTAACAGTAACATACCAATGTCAGTTTCTTAGTCTTGACAAATAGTATAATAATTCAAGATGTCTAATAATGGGGCTATAGGAAACTCTCTGTTACTATGTTTGCAAACTTTCTTTTTTTTTTTTTGAGTCGGAGTCTCACTCTCGCCCAGACTGGAGTGCAGTGCTGCTCCCGGCCACTGCAGCCTTGACCTGCTGGGCTCCAGCGAGCCTTCTGCCTCAGCCTTCCAAATAGCTGGAACTACAGGCGCGCGCTACCATATCCGGCTAATTTTTTGATTTATTGTAGAGATGAGGTCTCGCCAAGTTGCCCAGGCGGGTTTCGAACCCACGGGCTCAGGCAATCCACTCACCTTAGCCTCAGAAGGCGTGGGATTACAGGCTGAGCCACTGAGCCCGGCACTAACTTTCTTTTTTAAATTTATTTATTACGATTATTATTTTTGGTAGATATGAGGTCTCACTCTCTCACTCCAGGCTGGAGTGCAATGATGCAATCATAGCTCACAGCAGCCTCAACCTCCTGGTCTCAAATGACCCTCCTGCCTTGGCCTCCCAAAGTGCTAGGCTTACAGGCAAGAACTACCCTGTCCAGCTGCAACCTTTCTGTAAATATAAATTTTATCCGTTCCTTTGTTGTTGTTGCACTGAAGGACTAAATATAATTATAAAATTTTTTAAAAAAGGAAGAAAAAATGAAAACTATAATTATAAAATTTTAAAAATCATAGGCGATGATAAAACAAATGGCAAAAGTCTGATGAGGACTGAGATATTTACATAGCCTCAAATCACCTCCCTAAAAAATGCTGATTAATTACAAAGAGGAAAACAAGTAACTTTAAGGTGCAGAAATCTACCAGGCACCACTTTTAACCATTAGCAGGAATGCAGCAAATGGAAATCTTGTACCACCTACCTTTTAGGCTGCAGTGAGAACAGAGCAGCAATTCTGTAAGAATTCTGCAAAATGTGCATAACCCACTTCTAGTCATGAGGAAACATCCTATAGGTCTAAATCCAGGAACACTGGCCTGTGGCTTTCAAAATTGTCAAGGTCATGGAAGTAAAGAATAAGGAAGTGTTCAGATCAAAAGAAACTAAGGAGACATGACAACTAATGTGTAACACTGGGTCAGATCCTTTGGCTGCAAAGGAATTAGTGGGGCAAGTGGCAAAACCTGAATGGAGTCTCAGAATTAGGTAATAGTGTATTTCCCTGCTCGTTTCCTGGCTTGGATGGTAGCATTGTGGTATGTAGAATGTCCTTGTGTGTAGGAATTAAAGCATCTGGACATGGAAAGGAGATAATGGTGGCAACTTACATTCAGATGATTGGAGGGGAAAACAGTTCCCTGTTTAAAAAAAAAATCCTGCTGTGATTTTGACTGGGGTTATTTTCTAATTCTTGGATTATTTAGGACTGTATCTCTCAGTTAAAAGCCAACAACAACAACAACCTCATATCATCTCTTACTAAATACACAAATCTCATTCCCAGTTTTCTGATATAGGCCCCCTTTTCAAATTACTGTTTTTTATTTTTTAAAGACAGAATCTTTGCTGAAATACAGTGGCATGAACATAGCTCACTGCAGCCTCAAACTCCTATACTCCAGTGATCCTCCTGTGTCAGCCTCCAGAATAATGAGGACTACAGACACAGACCACTATGCTCAGCCAATTTTTAAACTTTTTTGTAGTTCTTACTACTTTGCTCAGTCGGGTCTCAAACTCCTTTTGAAGTGATCCTCCTACATAGGCCTCCCAAAGCACCACTGTATCCTGGCCTCAAATCACTATTATTTTGTATCTGATCTGTGTGTATGTGTGTACTTTTGTACCTGAAGGTTCAATAAACTTTTTTTGTAAAGGGCCAGAGAGTAAATATTCTAGGCTTTAGGGCCATAAGGTCTAGGTGTCAGCTACTTAACTCTGCTATTGTAGTGCAAATACAGCGCAAATGGACTTGTCTATACATTACAATTAAGTTTTGTTTATAAAAGCAGGTGGGTAGGTCAGATTTGACCTGAAGGCTACAGACTGCCAACCTCTGATATAGAATATATTTCTTTTCTTTTGTTTTTTTTGAGTTGGAGTCTCACTCCATCACCCAAGGTGGAGTGCAATGGCACGCTCATGGCCACCCCAGCATCGACCTGCTGGGCTCTCTGGTGATCCTTCCGCCTCAACCTTCCAAGTAGCCGGAATCACAAGCGCGCACTACCACTACTGGCTGTTTTTTTATTGTAGAGATGAGGTCTCACCAAGTTGCCCAGGCTGGTCTCAAGCCCCCCCGGGCTCAGGCAATCCACTAGCCTCGGGATCCCAAAGTGCTGGGATTACAGGCTGAGCCACTGAGCCTGGCTGAATATATTTCTTTTAAATGTGCATATCCTCCAACCAATTTTAGGAATTTAGCTACAAGATTGGAAACAGCCCAGACATACAGTTAACAGGATACTATTTGTATAATAATCACCAGGCGTAGTGGCTCATGCCTATAATCCCAGCAATTTGGGAGGCTGAGGTGAGAGGACTGACTGAGCCCATGGGTTCGAGACCAGCCTGGGCAACTTGGTGAGACCTCATCTCTACAATTAATCAAAAAAGTAGCTGGGTGTAGTGGTGCGTGCCTGTAGTTCCAGCTACTCGGAAGGCTGGGGCGGAACGATCACCTGAGTCTAGCAGGTCGAGGCTATGGTGGCCACGGGCAGTGTGCCACTGCACTCCAGCCTGGGCGACAGAGTGAGACTCCTACTCAAAAAAAAAAAAAAAAAAAGTAGCTAAATATTTCCACATATGTATGATTATCTGCCTCCATCAATTTCAAGATATAGGACCTCAGGGAAGGGAGGGGAGGCATCACAGAGGATGAGCACCCGAGCAGGTATCATCTCAGTTCTTCATCTGCTAATGGGACCTCACAGACATTGTGATAAATAAACAATTATAAAACAACCCCCGGCAACAAAATATGCCAGAATTAGCTGGGCGTGGTAGCACACACCTATTGTTCCAGATACTTGGAAGGCTGAGATGGAAGTATCGCCAGAACCCAGCAGGTCATTACTCCAGCCTGGGAGACAGAGTGAGACTCCACCTCAAAAAAAAAAAAAAAAAAAAAAAAACCACCAGAAGGGAGGAAGCATTCTACGGAAGCCTCTGACTTCCTCCTGTGTGACTTCTATGTCCACAGCTCAAATGTAAGGGCACGCCTCTACTCTGGGGAGACTGTTCAACTTCCCACTTTCACTTATGGCTCTTTCTCTATAGAAAACTAGAGCATAAATTTCTTAATGGTGGGAGCTGTTTTTTTAATATTGAAAAAAACAAACAAACCTTGTCCCCAATTTCAATGTCATCACCTGCCACACATAAAACAGAAAGAGTCAAGGTGGAAAATGGAGGCGTGTGGAGTCTGAAGTTAGAAATCTGAGTTGAATGCCAGGCACAGTGGCTCACACCTATAACCCTAGCACTTTGGGAGGCCAAGGCAGGAGGATTGCCTGACCCCAGGGGTTTGAGACCCCAGCCTGAGCAACATAGAGAGACCTTGTCTCTACAATAAATCAAAAAATTAGCCAGGTACAGTGGCTCACGCCTGTAGTTCCAGCTACTTGGAAGGCTGAGGTGAAAAGATCACCTGAGCCCAGCAGGTTGAGGCTGCAGTAGCTGAAAGCATGTCATTGCACTCTAGCCTTGGTGACAGAGTGAGACTCTGACTCAAAGAAAAAAAAAGAAAAGGGTGAAAAAGAAATCTGAGGTGAATTCTGGCTCTTGTCATTTATGCTCTGAGAGCTTGGGTTCTCTATCTGTAACATGGGTACAGTCTCTAGCACTTAGGAGAAAAGAATAAAACCTGCATCATACAGCCAAATAGATTCTGGAGTATTTCTTTTTTTGGTAGAGATGTGGGGGGGGGGGGTCCTCACTATGTTGTCCAGGCAGTTCTCGAACTCCTGACCTCAAAGGATCATTCCACCTCAGCCTTCCAAAATTCTGGTATTACAGATATGAGCCACTGTGCCCAGCATCAATTCTGGAGTATTATAGCACATTATTAATAAATGTCCAAATAAGAACATTCATGTTGAATTTAACATTCCAGATGAATCTAGCCTAAATGTTTCTGCTATAAAGCCAGGCTGCTCTTCCTAATTTTTGTTGTTGTTGTTATTAACAACGATCAACATTTTTCTTATCACTTTCTTACTTTACATAAAATTCTATAGTTTTCATTGTTGGAATGAAATGGGCTGGAATGTTCTCATTCCTGCTGTTTTGAGTAAGTAATTCTATAATAAAAAGAAATATAACTGGCCAGGCACAGTGGCTCAAGCCTGTAATCCCAGCACTTTGGGAGGCTGAGGTGAGAGAATCGCCTGAGGCCAGGACTTTGAGACCAGCCTGGGCAACATAGCAAGACCTCCTCTCTACAAAAAAATAGCCAGGCATGTCAGCACATGCCTGTAGTCCCAGCCTCTTGGGAGGCTGTGGTGAAAGGATTGTCTGCACCCAGGAGGTTGAGGATGCAGTGAGCCGCATTCTAGCCTGGGTGACAGAGTGAGACCCCGACTCAAAAACATAAATAAATAAAAACATTAAAAAGTATATATCTGGCTGGGTGCGGTGGCTCAGCCTGTAATACCAGCATTTTGGGAAGTCGAGGCGAGAGGATTGCCTGAGCCCGTGGGTTCGAGACCAGCCTGGGCAACTTGGTGAGACCTCATCTCTACAATAAATCACAAAAACTAGCCAGACACGGTGACGTGTGTCTGTAGTTCCACTACTTGGAAGGCTGAGGCGGAAGGATCGCCCAAGTCCAGCAGATGGAGGCTGCGGTGGCTGTGAGCGTGCTGCTGCACTCCAGCCTGGAGAACAAGAGTGAGACTCCAACTCAAAAAAAAAAAAAAGTATGTAACTGTTACTTACACATCCCCAAAGGGCACCCCATAAAGAAAAAGAACCAAAATGTTTCATCCGATTTCTAAAGACAGGCAACACTCGGTTGGCTGAAGAGAGCCCATCTGTCAGGCAGGGATGACGACTTACTGCCCACCCCCAAACATACTGACCCCTGACCCTCAGACCAAATTGGGAAATGACCAGCATCACTTTCCAAAGGTAACCCAAGGAGAGGGAGGGAGACACAGGGGCTGTGGTACCTGAGTAGGCGTCGGCTCAGCCGCCTGTATCTGAAAGTTCTGGGAGGGCTTCTGCGGGACGGTGGGGAGGGTGGCAGATGCCGCCTGCACCACCCGCAGAGCCTGCTGGGGGATCTGCACCACCTGCTGCTGCTCAGCCTTCGGAGGCACCACCTGGACCTGCTGAACCACAGCTGGCTGGCCCCCACCAGGGCTCTGAACGATGAGCAGGTTGTTTCCTGCCTGGATGATGTTGTCCGCAGTGGTCTCGATTAGCACCGTCTCCACTTGCTCAGCCACAGCCACAGGGGGCTGGGAGGCAGGAAGGCTCTTCTTCCTCGCCTTCTTGTTAGTCTTAGACAGCGGGGTGGGGGGACTTTCGGTGAGGAGCTGAGTGGGGGCCCCAGTGTCGCTGGCATTCACAAGGTTGTTGACAGGCAGAGTGAGTGTCACGTTGCCGCCCCCACCTGTCAACTTCACCACGTTGGCCCCACTCTGCACGGGGGTGGTAGCCGTACTCGACTTCTGGACAGGGGCTGGCTTGATGGGGACAGGCTTGTGACTGGACGGTGAAGGGGTGATGATAGCTTGGTTGGTGCCAGGGATGATCTGGATCTGGTTGGTGAGATTGGGCTGCACTTGGATGGTCTGGGAACTGCTCGCCTGTATCTGAGGGACCGCCTGGTACTGGATATTGGCATTTGATCGGGTCCCTTTGTTGATCATGGTGGGATTCTGGATAGCGAACACCAGCTGCCCCCCAGGATAGGAGGTGCTCAGTTGTGACCCCTGAATCTGAAGTATATTTCCTTTGGAGGACAGGATTCCAAAGCTATTCTTGCCAGGACTAAGAGGGAGAGGGGCCGGTTTGATAGGGACGAGCTTCCGTGGTGTGGGCTGCGGGGGAGCAGGAGGGGTCACGGCAGCTTCCACAGCTGGGGGGCCAATTTTGCTACATGTTGCAGCAAGCAGGGCTAAGGGAGATGGCTGGGAGTCCTGCAAAAAGCCAGCAGAGAAAACAAGTGAGACAGGAAAGCCCACTGCCCAGCCACCCCTGCCCTGCAAGACCCTCTCGTCTTGGTGGTGGCCTTCCACACGGCTCCTTCCACTTCTGTGGCAGGCATGTTGCCAGCATCCTCCCCTGCAATGGCTCCTGTCTCCCCTCCTCTGCTGGTTTCTCCATTAAGCATGCAAGGGAGAAAAGGCGGGCAATGTCTTTTTCAGGAGGGATCCCCTAGAAGCACCCTACAGGCAGGGCACACTCACGGTGTGAGGCGACCTCTTACTCCCCACTGGCCTTGTTTCTAAGGACAGTGAATCATACCTGGCTCTTAGGAGTTTCATTACCTACTCCAGGAGTCAAGGGATCCCTGATTGCTCAACTGAGGAAGAACTAAGGAAGGGAGGGAGGGAAAAAAATGGAGGCACAGCAGGAGGGTTAAACACTTTGGTAAAGTGTTTTCTTGAACTTGGAATGTATGACTTTACAGCTGCTCTCTCAAGGCTACAATTGGAAGAACGAGTCTCTGTTTCCTTCTATGGGCAGTGGAATCTGGTAGAAGGAACATTGAGTTTAATTCTGGTTTTTCCCCGACCCAACTGTGGCGCCTTAGGTAAGTGGCCATAGTCTCTTGGTTCAGAAAATGTGGCTGACTGAACCTTCCCTGATCTCATGTCCTAAGGTAGCTATACTGAGACACTGAGAGCTTCCAGTGTAGCCCCAGTCCTTAGGGCCCCACTGCCCACTCACCTGGGTGGTGGAGGCGGCGGGCTGCAGGTAATCACTGGGACTGACAGCGGCAGTGGCAGCCATGCTGGTCTGTGGATCTGCTGGAAGAAAAGAGATGGAGTAATGCACAAGACACCTGAAGAGAAGTCCAACCCACCTGCCTTTTCTTTTTGCCTCTATTTGTTGCTGCTTCTCCAAGAGACATTAGTGGCCTCTCCCCAGACTCCCCCACCCTAGGTTAGCAGCCTCACATCTATTTCAATAGATGATCTTTTCTCCTCAGACGCAGCCAGCCAAGACAGGAGGTCAGCTGGTCCTGCCTCCACTGGACTGTCCCCTGCGGCCACCATGAACTAGGATGACACTTCAGGAACTCAGCTGGGCCCCACAATGAAGCTCTCTCTGCTGGGCACTGCTGGTTCCTGTTAGCTAGATTGGACCCCCTTGATGGTGGGCAGGGAGAGCCCCCCTGCTAATCCTCTAGCCCTGACTCAAAACTTCCTGCTTACTCGTTGTAGCCTGATGCCAAGATGGCCTGGGAGAGAAGCACTGCTTGGCCCAAATTCCTAATGGAGGACACCCTGCTTCATTCCAATGTCCTGGGTGTTTTATGCTCAACCACGAAGACACAAAGGCCCCAGGTATCGTATACAGCATGTGGGTGATTTCTTTAAGTGAATTTACACTTTTACACGGGAAAAAGGGTATAGCCCCACAGGTATCACCAAGACTACAGAAAGCCAGTGAATGAATGTATTAAGGAGAGTGGAAATGGAATCAATTCTATTTCTGTTAAGTTGTATTTAAATATTTCTATATATGAATACAGCCAACAAGAAAAAGTCTAAAAGAAAGCTAAAATGTTAAAAGCTATTATCTCTTAGCAGTAGTTTTGCTTGACTTGAAGAATTTTTCACTTTGTTTTTCTGTATCTTCTCATTTTCCCAAAATAAATATGTTCTATCATATTTTTTCTTGAAAATAAAGATTGAGGAAGTAATGAAGAGAATCTCTACTATGTACTTAAGTCTGATATAGCCGGGCTCAGTGGCTCAGCCTGTAATCCCGCGCCTTGGGAGGCTGAGGTGAGTGGACTGCCTGAGCCTGTGGGTTCAAGACCCGCCTGGGCAACTTGGTGAGACCTCATCTCTACAATAAATCAAAAAAATTAGCCGGGTGTCGTAGCGCGCGCCTGTAATTCCAGCTACTTGGAAGGCTGAGGCGGAAGGATCTCTGGAGCCCAGCGGGTCGAGGCTGCGGTGGCCGGGAGCGGCCACTGCACTCCAGTCTGGGCGACAGAGTGAGACTCCAACTCAAAAAAAAAAAAAAAAAGTCTGATCTAAAAGAAAAACAAGATCAGGGAAATAGAAGTTATGAAAATTTGGGGAGAAATAATCTATGCCATGTTAGAGTTCATAAATCACTAAAGAAAAGAACACTGGGTAGTTAGGCTTGAATCCTAGACCTTTGGAAGTAGGTTTCAGTAAGTACAGAAATAAAGAGGTATTAAGGCCAGGCGCGATGACTCATGTCTATAATCCCGGCACTTTGGGAGGCCAAGCTGAGAGGACTGCCTGAGCCCACAGGTTCAAGACCAGCCTGGGCAACTTGGCGAGACCTCATTTCTACAATAAATCAAAAAATTAGCCAGGCATGGTGGCAGGTGCCTATAGTTCCAGCTACTTGGAAGGCTGAGGTGAAAGGATCACCTGAGCCCAGCAGGTTGAGGCTGTGGTGGCCATGAGCATGCCACTGCACTCCAGCCTGGGCGACAGAGTGAGACTCCAACTCAAAAAAAAAAAGGACAAAAAGGCTCAGGGTGCATTCTACTCAGAAGGCTGATGTGGGAGGATGGTTTGAGGGCAGAAGTTTGAGGCTGCAGTGAGCTATGATTGCACATGTAACAGTGAGATGGCATCTTTAAACAAACAAACAAACAAACAAACAAAGGCTCAGGGGTAGAGGCCCTATAAAGCATTTGGCAAGAGGACAGATACTGGGGAGGAAGCAGAACCCTTCACATGCTGCCTGGCCTCTGGCATCCCTCTTTGGGAGAACTTTTTTTTTCTTGCATTGGAGTCTCACTGTCGTCCAGGCTGGAGTGCAGTGGCACGTTCACAGCCACCACAGCCTCAGCCTGCTGGGCCCAGGTGATCCTTCCACCTCAGCCTTCCAAGCAGCTGGAACTACAGGCATGTGCCACCATGCCCGGCTAATTTTTTTTTTTTGAGTCGGAGTCTCACTCTGTCACCCAGGCTGGAAGGCAGTGGCATGCTCCCGGCCACCACAGCCTTGACCTGCTGGGCTCAGGCGATCATTCCACCTCAGTCTTCCAAGTAGCTGGAACTACAGGCACGTGCAACCACACCCGGCTACTTTTTTGATCTATTGTAGAGATGAGGTTTTGCCAAGTTGCCCAGGCTGGTCTCAAACCCGCGGACTCAGGCAATCCTCTCGCCTCGCCTCCCAAAGTGCTGAGATTATAGGCTTGAGCCACTACCCCCAACCTGGGAGAACAATTCTTAAATGGGAAAAGGTAGAAAAAGATAAAGAGCTGAAGCCCGGGACAGCTGGGCCGAAAGTACATCAGTGCCTGAAACAGTCCCCATAAACCACAACTTCAGAGGAGGGGAGACTTTACATGCAGACATACTTGCAAAAGGCAGCTGCAGGCAAAATTTTCTATGCAGATCCTGAAATATGACAGACACTGATCCTTGGCAAAATCCTAGAACAAATGATTGAGCAGCATGACAATTACTGAGGGGTGGAAGGAGTGATCACAGGAATAAGCACTGAGTTGTAAAAAAGTCATGCTGAGCAAAATCTGTTTCCTTTTTATAGGTTTTTGGATGGACACATCAAGAAAAGAGTATACACCAGGTATTTTATTTCAACAAGCATCTAACATTTTAATAATATTCTTGTGAACAAGAAGGGGGTAAAAAATGACCAGGCACAGTGGCTTATGCTTGTCATCCCAGCACTTTGGGAGGCTGAGGTGGGAGGACTACTCAAGGCCAGGAGTTTGAGACCAGCCTGAGCAATATAATGAGAACTTGTCTCTACAAAAAGTAAAAAAAATAAACTGGGGGGATGTGGGCAGGATGATCGTCTGGTCGGGGTAGGGGGCCAAGCTAAACCCACCTCCGCCTAAATGCCGAGGTGTTTGCAGGCCCCAAGGTCAGCCAGGAGATCTCAAACTAGGGTGGGTCCCAGGATCACAGTCCACAGGCATCTCCTCAGAGGTCTTTTTATTCTTGTGTTTTCATTGTGATGATCATCTTTTAAAAATGAATGCATACCATAGACCAAGTGACTGCTGCTTAGCCATGTCCTACACATTTCAGGGCTGT
Organism: Tarsius wallacei; assembly: GCA_963574415.1. Taxonomy (NCBI): domain Eukaryota; kingdom Metazoa; phylum Chordata; class Mammalia; order Primates; family Tarsiidae; genus Tarsius; species Tarsius wallacei. Next base: position 11,322 of record CAUYQG010092771.1, read on the forward strand.
GTCTACAAGTGCACTATTGCAACTGTGTGGGCTAATTAGGACAACTTAGTTCTGCACATTTTTTTTTGAGTTGGAGTTTCACTCTGTTGCCCAGACTGGAGTGCAGTGGCCATTCCAGGCCACCGCAGCCTCGATCTGCTGGGCTCCGGCGATCCTTCCGTCTCAGCCTTCCAAGTAGTTGGAACTACAGGCATGCGTTACCATGCCTGGCTAATTTTTTGATTTTTGTAGAGATGAGGTCTCGCCAAGTTGCCCAGGCGGGTCTTGAACCCGCGGGCTCAGGCAATCCACTCACCTCAGCCTCCCAAGGCGTGGGATTACAGGCTGAGCCACCAAGCCCAGCTTAGTTCTGCACATTTAATTCACAAGACATGTACACAGTGAAGGCTGACATCTTTTCAGAAGCGGTGGGAGGACTGTGTTGCCCACGCTGGCGCACTGCAGGGTGGGCGGGCAGAACTCGAGAGCCTCGGTGTCAGGGCTGTGCTATGCTTACGCTGAAAGCAGTGATTTGGTTCAAAAGTCACCTCCCAGAATGATGATGCTTTCAATTTTCCTGGCTTTTCTGCAGTTATGTGTGTTAACTTCATAGGGGCAAGATCAATGAGCTGACAAATTTATGTTCATACAAAATAAAGTAAGGTTAAATAAAAAGCTGGGGTGGTTCCAGCTACTTGAAAGGCTGAGGCAGAAGGATCACCTGAGCCCAGCAGGTGGAGGCAGCAGTGGCCGTGAGGGTGCCATTGCATCCCAGCCTGGGCAACAGAGTGAGACTCCCACTCAAAAAAAAAAAAAGGAAAAAAAAAGAGTGGTGGTGTTCAAACTATCAGACCATAAACCAAAGTTACAAAAACAATTTACATCAAAACCCATCATACTCATGCGTGTGCACACACACACACACACACACACACACACACACACACACACACTCCACATCCCTGTCTGGTGCTCATGCAATAAAAGTTTCCTGAAACAAAATCCACCCTTATTACATTGATGGACTTTGCTATTTTTTGCTTTGTTTTGTTTTTGTTTTTGAGCTGGAGTCTCACTCTGTCACCCAGACTGGAGTGCAGTGGCCGCTCCCGGCCACCGCAGCCTCGACCCGCTGGGCTCCGGCGATCCTTCCACCTCAGCCTTCCAAGTAGCTGGAACTACAGGCGTGCGCTACCACGCCCGGCTAATTTTTTGATTTATTGTAGAGATGAGGTCTCATTTGCC
>CAUYQG010092772.1:0-56369 GCA_963574415.1 Tarsius wallacei
GTGTGTGTGTGTGTGTGTGTTGTGGTGATAGGTAGGGATCCTGTTTCAATCTTCTGCATGTGGTCAGCCAGTTTTCCAAGCACCGGTTCCTGATTAGGTTCTCCTCTCCCCAGTGGTTGTTGTTGGAGGCTTTGTCAAAGACGAGTTGGTTGAGAAATTTTTTTTTTTTTTGAGTTGGAGTCTCACTCTGTCACCCAGACTGGAGTGCAGTGGCCGCTCCCGGCCACTGCAGCCTCAACCTGCTGGGCTCCGGCGATCCTTCCGCCTCAGCCTTCCAAGTAGCTGGAACTATAGGCGCATGCTACCACACCCGGATAATTGTTTGATTTATTGTAGAGATGAGGTTTCGCCAAGTTGCCCAGGCAGGTCTCGAACCCGTAGGCTCAGGCAATCCACTCACCTCAGCCTCCCAAGGCACGGGATTACAGGCTGAGCCACCGAGCCCGGCTTGGTTGAGAAATTGAGGCTTTGCTTCTGAAATCTCTATCCTGTCCCATTGGTCTATATGTCTGTCTTTGTACCAATACCAGGCTGTTTTGATTACTGTAGCCTCATATTCAAATTTGAAATCTGGAAGTGTGATACCTCTTGCTTTGTTTCTTTTGCTAAGAATTGTTTTGGCTATTCGTGATCGTTTATGTTTCCATATGAATTTCTGTATGGTCATTTCCCCTACGCATCTTTCTAACCAGAGAAGTGAAAGAGCTTTACAATGAGAACTACAAAACACTGCTCAAAGAAATCCAAGAAGACACAAACAAATGGAAAAAATATCCCATGCTCATGGATAGGAAGAATCAACATTGTTAAGATGTCCATCCTACCAAAGGCAATCTACAGATTTAATGTAATACCCATTAAATTACCAAACTTTTAAATCTATCTTTCCCTCTATTTATGTTCATCTTTATGAGAAATAGGTGCCTTTTCAAACCAAAAGATATCTGTCCTTGACACGTACAAGCAATTAAAGTGGGGTAGGTGCTTTCTATCATGACTTACAGGACTTTCAGTTGGAAGATGCTTATGTACTTATACAGTATAAAGAATCTCACTGTGGTATCTGACCTATGTTGTTCTCTTGGGAATCAAGCCACTTCCTCTTGCTTTCTCATTTTCCTACCAAACCTTAATTTCCAGTCACTTAATGTTTATTGATCTCAGCTAAATGTAGACAGGAAAGTAAAGTGCAGGGTCATAGTTCTCTGCTAGAGGACTTTTGCAGTTTCAAAGATTATCAAATTTATTCTATTTGCAATTGGTAGATTTCAATAGGAAGAAAAAAACTCAGTTAATGTGCATTGAGAAAATAGTTGAGTGACAATAATCTTACTTTACATTTTATAGTCACCACGTGCCTTCTCTCTCATCTTTTGTTACACTAATTATGATTACATGGCTTTAATCACTTTTTTATTGCAAGATAAATCATACAGTAATCAGCAGTCTTTCACTAATTCCCACATATGAATTGGTATTTGATCCTTTTTATCTGGAAAATGAGCTGTAGTTTTTAAAATTAGAAAAGAAAAGCAAATTATAGAATTTACTCTTGAAAAAAGAGCAGCATGCATATCCTTAATTCTATAAAAACTGAACTGAAGAAAACTAGAAAATGATTAGAGCAGGCTAAAGACAACAGTTGCCAAACAATGTTTCCTTGACAAGATCAGCTATATACATAATTTATAGGGCTCAACGAAAAATAAAAAAGCAGGGCCTCATGTTAAAAAATTATTAAGAATTTCCATATGGTAATAGCAAAGCATTTATACTTTTATAATCTCAAGGTTCTTTTAGAGATAGAGCCCTCTGCAACTGTGCAGATGATATGCCCGTGATAGGGGTCCTGTTTCTAGAACTTGTTCTGTAAATATACTGAAAGCCTTCCATCTCCAGCCTCCATTGCATTGCCCAGTGTCTCCCTTTTGCGTCACAGACAGAACTTCCTGAAATAGTCATCTAATTGACTGCTAACACATTATACTGGAAATCTGGTTATATATGTGGAAAATAATAAAATTAGATTTCTGCTTTATATTGTTAAGCAAATAATGAGCTCTAGGTGGATTTAAGACTAAAATGTAAAAGTTAAAACTTTAAAAGTTCGAAAAACATTTGGAAATAATAGAGATTATGACTTCAGGTGAGGGCAATATTCTTTTAAAAAGTTGTACAAAAACAAAAATGTAAAAATTAATATATTTTACAATGATAAATTGAAAAAAAAACTAAGTTAAAAGACATCTTACATACAAAAAAACAAGTTACAATGTCATACATATGTCATACATATAGCTAGCAATGGGTTATCTTCAGAATATATGAAGGATCCTTTAAAATAGGCAATAATAAATTTTTAAAAATTACTATAGAAAAATATAAATATACTTGAATGGTTAGCCAATATATCTATGAAACATGCTTACTATCAGAACACTTCCAGGTGCCATTTCACACTTCATACTCAATATCTCCATCAACAGTGATGGGCACAGTCATAGAGCTTCTGACTCACTAAGGTTGGGGTGGGTCCTTGGAAAATTATTTATGAAAAAGCTCTCTGAAGGATTCTGATGCGTAGCATGGTTAGAAATGTTTTCCTGGATTTTTACAGATCTTTGTCCAAAGCAGTCATTCATCCCATCCTAAAATTGTAACTTCCACACAGTTATTCAATCCATCATTTTCTTTTCATCGCCTTGGTTTAGGCATTTTGAAAGAGACTTTTGGTAAATGCAAAGAAGTTGGTCTGCAACGCCAGACCGCAATGTACTCTTGCTGTGCAGGGGATGCAAGGATATTCAGTCAGAGACTCCACAGCCTCATGAAAAACCAAGGGAATGGTGTTCATTAGTCTTATCCATGTATTCCATACTAGATGGCAATAATTTCCTCCACACTTCTTTTCTCTAACCTTACAGTTCATTAGATAATATGAGATAAGATTCATCTTCAGATCTCTCCAAGAACTGTCTCACTTCTTCCCTTTCATCCCTAATTAACGGAAGGAAGGAAACATTTTTCAATTCCGGGGAAAAAGCAGGGAAGAAGTGTTTAGGAAAAGGTCCAGTCAGAGCATGGATCTTTTGTTGAACTTGAAAAGATGGCTAGTTGCTCTATAATAGAGCAGGCCAAAAGCACATTCTGATAACAATAACTTCTGTATAACTTGGGTCAGAAACAACAAAAACTTCACAGTGTTATGCAAACGCATTCTTTCACTAATCTCGCTAATATATAAAAAGCTCTAAATATTAAGAAATAAAAGATAAAAATATAGAAAAATGAGCAAAAGACATTGATAGAATGTACATAAAAATAAATGCCTGTAAAACATATGAAACTACAGACTATATTAATCTTAATGCAAAGTAAAACTACACTGAGATTGCTATAACTCACTGGATTGGAAGACTGGAAAATTTCAAAAGCTTCGACAGCATATTTGGTAGCTGAGTATATTGGAAGGCAGGCACTGTCACTTGTTGCAAAATGGCTAATCTTTATCAAGAGAAATTTGGCAATATCTAATAAAACCCATATATGCTTTTACCCTTTGACCTGCAACCTCACTTTTAGAAATTCACCCTGATGATAAGCTTTCCAAAATATAAAACAACATATTGCAGTCGTTTCTTATAATGTTATGCTGCCTTAGCTTTCGTTTTTAAGACAAGTTCAACTTACTCATACCAGAAGTAGTTCCAGTTCTACACCAGACCCAAATGGCTTAAGCCGTGGTCAAAGGACTTAGAGGTGTCTCTCCTAATTTCTCTAAAAGGACCATTCAGGCATTTGACCCCAAACTTACAGTGACCCAGGCTGTATTTCTTTATATGTACCACTAGTTGCCATGGACTCTTCTCTCTTTCTGCCTCTTTATTCCTGCTTCATGTGACCTGGGGTGGAAAGCTGCCCTCCCTACTCATTGTGCCTCCTTGCCCAGGATCTGTAAGTAAAAAAATATCTGAACATCTTTTCTATGGTGTTTTTTACCTTCCATCTGAACACTACTAGCTGCCCCAGGTCGAATTACCTCTAAATGCAGGTAAGAGCACAAGATTGGGCACCTAGCACCAGAGGGATGGGTCATGGACATGGGTCAGACAAGAGCTACAAGGGTATTTACCTGCATAAACAATTTTCTCTACGAGGGACATTCCCATCTGCCCCCCACCCCTCATCACGGGTCAGACATTAGGCACTAGGCCATCTGCCAGGAAAAAGCAGTATCCCTGAAAGGTAAACTGTAGTCTAGCACCTGTGTCATATTCTGTGAGTTCTAGGTTACTAGTACTCTGGTATTGGAAACAGTTTATATGAGGGGTCTCTCAAAAGGCAAAAACAAAAAGTTATTTGTTATGATGTTATTTTATAACATCAAATTTTGAAAACTTTAATGCCCATCTATAAGAAGCTGGTTAAATAAATCATGGCATACTTGGTGAGACCTCATCTCTACAATTAATCAAAAAAATAGCCGGGTGTGGTAGCATGTGCCTGTAGTTCCAGCTACTTGGAAGGCTGAGGCGGAAGGATCGCTGGAGCCCAGCAAGTCGAGGCTGCGGTGGCCGGGAGCGGCCACTGCACTCCAGTCTGGGCAACAGAGTGAGACTCCAACTCAAAAAAAAAAAAATCATGCATAAAATCAAAATGAAGTAGTAAGCAAACATTATGAAGAATGAGAAAAATCATATAATTTGATAGTGGAATAATTTCTAGAACATAATTTTATGAGAAAAAGTAAGGTCAAAAGAGTGCATTAAATAACTTAATATGCTATCATTTGTGGAAAAAATAGGCCAGGTGTGATGGCTTAGGCCTGTAATCCCAGTGCTTTGGGAGGCCGAGGCTGGAGGATTGCCTGATCCCAAGGGTTCGAGACCATCATGGGCAACTTAGCATGATTGTCTCCTGTAGCCCATTGTGGTAGTGAGTGCCTGTAGTTTCAGCTACTTGGAAGGCTGAGGTGGAAGGATCATCTGAGCCCAGCAGCCTGGCCAACAGAGTGAGACTCCAACTCAAAAAAATAAAAAAAAAAAGATTGTTGGGGAAGAGGATATTTTGCATAGCTGTAAATTATCAATCCACAGATTACTAGATAATTATGAAGGGGAAAATTATAAAGAAGAAACATCAGAATCACCACCCAAAGTCACAGGATCCTGCAGTGTCACCTGTAGGGGCAATCTGATATTGTGTACTTCCAGAATGTGATGCTGTAGAGTATACAGCATTACCTGTGTGGTGTCTTTGCTAAATAGATTTTTACCTGAATACTATTATGAAGAAATAAAATAAGACAAATCCAGAGATTAGAATGTTCTACAAGAAAATGGCCCAGAGTCTTCAAAACAAAATGTATAACTGTATAAACAACTCAAAATCATGAAAAATAAGACAAAACAACACCACCAAAGGAGTGTGTGGGGGAAATTCCTGTAGATTAAAATAGACAAAAAAAATCAAATGCAGTGAAGCTTGATTGGATTCTATATTTAAAAAAACAAAACAAAACTGTACATTACCTCTGGAACAATTGTGAATATATGATTGTGGACTGTATGTTCAATAATATTCTAAAATCATTGCTAAAATTTCTAGGACTGATAATGATAATGTTATACAAGAGGTTGTTTTTATTTTTAGAAGATATATGCTGAAATATTTATGAAGACTCATTATGCCTGCCCTCTACTTTTCAAATCGTTAAAAAAATGTATGCATGTATATATAGAGATAAAGCAGTGATGGAAGATATAAACACTGATGGATCTAGATGAAGGGTTTACAGTTATTTTTTGCATTTTTAAATTCTGTATAGAATAAAAACTTTTTTATAATACAAAATTGGGAATAGAGAAGCTGTTCCTTCTATTTTTACTTTTTGCAATTTATATTCCATAAGTAGTATTCTTACTCTTCCCAAATGGTACCCAAATGACCTTATTAAGCATCATTCTACAACAAGAGCAACAACACCACACCCTTAAGAACAGTTGAGTTTTGTACCTTGCCCTCTCACTTCATAGAGCAAAAAGCTATTTCTTGCCCTTCCTGTCCCTCTGTACATAGTCTCTAAGGGGAAAACACCACATAAGCAATGTAGACAATTTACATTAACATGCTAAAATACTCAATATATATTTTCAGATGGTTAAGGTGATTTCATTATTACTGCCGTTTAGGCTTATTTATGTGTTTTTCCCCCAAAACAAGGGAATTCTATGAAACAATTGAGGAGTATATTTTTCTGCTTTAGGAAAAATACAATTACCTGCAATCTTTAAATGACTCATATATGAATATGCTAAATAACATGGGTTTGTGGCATAACCTCACAAAAATGCTTAGTAGATAAATAGTTCCTGAAACAGTCATCACGCTTTCTTTCCTTATGTAATGCTGATCTCCTTTCGATTAGGTCTGTATAGTCATAAAATCTGCTAATTGCTTAATAAACATATGCTGAGCAAATCACTAGATGTATAGTGACCTGGAGACTTAGAGACCAACCATAATAAGAAATAGAGTGATAGCTGGTAGCATAGAGAGGGATGTTTTATTCATATTCCTTAATATTTTCTCAACTACATTTTAAATGAGTGCTTACTATCACTCAGCTAAAGGTGCACCAAAGTGGACAGTGCAGCGTAGAGAAGATGTCTATTATTACAGAAAGTTCTATGTGATAGCATTGCTGGAGAAAGTATTAGAGTAAGAGCCAAGAAGTAAAAAAAAGAAATTCAACATCTGCAGCTTAGAAAAATGGGTAAGGAAAGTTAAATAAAAATAAATAGTAGGCTGGGCTTGGTGGTTCAGCCTGTAATCCCAGCACTTTGAGAGGTTGAGGAGAATGGATTGCCTGAGCCCGTGGTTCAAGATGAGCCTGGGCAACTTGGCCAGACCCTGTCTCCACAATAAATAAAAAATTAGCTGGGCGTGGTAGTGCACACCTGTAGTTCTGACTACTTGGAAGGCTGAGGTGGAAGGCTCACTGGAGCCCAGCAGGTCGACGCTAGGTGGGCCATGAGTGTTCCACTGCACTCCAGCCTGGGTGATAGAGCGAGACTCCAACTCAAAACAAACAAACAAACAAACAAAAAAAAGAGTCCAGAAAAATATGGTAGCAAGGAAACCTAGGAAAGTCATATAATCAAAAAGTATACTGAGTTGTCATTTCTCTTGAACACTTTCTACTTGCTGCTTTAAAGAAATAACTTTGGAGCGACCGCAGAGGTCCATTACAAAAGTAACTCTTCCAATGAAAATTCATAAATTTTAAAGGCCTGAAAAAATATTTATGCATTTGATTTTATATTCTAGTAACACACTGGATTTGGTTTCTCATTGGCTCTTATTTTTAATTTTTCCTGTTGTTACAGTATGTAATTAATGCTAACTTTAAAATATATATTAAATGAACTAAAACCAGACCCTCTAAAATTATCTATGCTGTGTATAAAATAATCATAGCTATAGCAAATCCTTCAAAACCTAAGTCTAGGCAATCCAGATATGTGTGATGGAAAAAGAGAGGGGGAGTTAAGTCAAGAAACAACAATTAAGGAAATGTCTTAAACACCAACTCTATTTTAGTTTTCTCGATCATTTCCACTCTTCCCACTGGTGTTAGTCACCATCCCACAGTTTCCTTTCATGTCACTGAAAGTGAGTTAACTCAGAAAATAAAGAGTCATCTGTCTCCATGCTTTCATTACTCTAAAAACAACTTACATTGCCCACTACTGTGGCATAGAAGTCTAGTCAGATCCATTTTTTCCCCAAGTACCTTCTACTGTCCGTTCAGAATAAACACTATTGGAAAAATTTACTGTAGCAATCTTATGTGAGTTCTTTCCCCCTCTCTGAGCTCAAAACATTTCCTCAGTATGTGAGAAGAGCAAACCCAATCATTATGCTCAACAGGATTTCACTGAATTCTCTGACAGTTCAGATAAACTACCAAATGAATGTTTGCTATAAGTATGCATGCAAAGGATACATTATGAGGAGGAAACTACTTGAAGTAGCTATTTTACCTGTAAACAAAGTTTGCCTGGGGAGATTTTTAATTTGTTCCTAGAAAAATGCCATGGGTTAAATTGAAAATTAAAGGATATATCATCATAATTTTTGTTTGGCTGACTGTGCATTTTGTGTAACCAGGAATGTCTATTTCCATAGAATTTGAATTAGACCAAGCAAAAACTTGCAACAGACTATGCGTCTGTTGTTTCTAAACATCACAATCTTTGAAATATCCACACCATCAGCTGCAGTGTTTACAGGAGATAAGGGAGGCTGATTAGATAAACAGATGGATAGTTAGCTAACTAGCTAACTAAAGATACATAATTTAATAGTAGTTCTAAAGGCTTCAATGAATATTGTACCTCTTTTTAACAGATATTAAGGTTTATTTTGCCATCATTGTTAAATCACAGAATAGTTAGAGCTTGCCAATATTTTAAAAAATAGTTTTAACACAAAGTATAACACACAATATCAAAATCTATTGTATATGATACCCTTAAATACTTTGAGATTGTCTTTTTATTAGGATTCTAATTTTTTGTTTTATTTTGTTTTTTTGGAGTCTCACTGTGTCGCCCGGGCTGGAGTGCAGTGGCACACTCATGGTCCATCCCTGCTGGGTTCCCACAATTCATCTGCCTCAGCTTTCCAAGTAGCTGGAGCTACAGGTGCGTGCTACCACGCCCGGCTAATTTTTGGTTTATTGTAGAGACGAGGTCTTGCCAAGTTGCCCAGGCTGACCTCGAACCCGTGGGCTCCAGCAATCCACTCTCCTCGGCCTCCCAAAGTGCTGAGAATACAGGCTGAGTTACCGAACCTGGTCAGGATTCTAATCAAAACAACTGAAGCACATCTTTTAAAAACCTGATTCATTAAAAATATTAACAAATAATACTCTGAGAAATAACATAGAATACTATGGGCATATAATCACCAAGAAATCAGAAAAAAATGAAATTTTGTGATGTTATATTGATCTTTGAATATCTTCAGGTGATTCTAGATGTGACCTAAATTGTTCCCTATGATATTATACCAGCATTATGCATATATGACATAGTAAATATGGAAGTATGTTTCTAAAGGACTTCCTGATAGCAAATATTTTAAAACTTATCTGTGACTCCTTTTGATGAGGCTGATTACAATTATAACTAAAAGAAGAAAGAGTGGAGGACTGAGAGAGCAAAAGGGAAAGAGGCGATGGAGAGAGGCAAGGGTAAAGAGAGAGGGAGAGAGAGAAGAGAACCACTCCACCACTACCATCACCACCCAACTGGGGAAGCAATATTTTAATAGGGCATTGTTGTTATTATCTTTATTATTAATTATTCTATATTGCCATTAGCACACTAAGTGTGGTGTATATAAAAAAATAAAATGTTTAGCTTCCTAAAGAAATAAATTAGAGAAAACCAAATCACAAATCTAATGCTTGTCCACTATATCAGCTATACAAATTATTTTCTAATTGGATTGATTCATCATTTAAATTACAAGACACACAGTGTCCTAAACTGTGGAAAACACAGTTTAGGTTGATTTATTATGCTATCTACAATTATTGTAGCAGATTAACAAAGTACACAAACTCCTAAATTACCTAAAAAATTAGATTCTACTAACATTTGAAATTATTTAATTTTTTAATTATATCTTTTCAATTTTTAGAAAAAACACAAAACGTTTTTAGGTAACATGGACTATTTAGACTAGACAAGTTTTCCTTCACATTAATATCTAAGAGAAAGAATCAAAGTGACATTTGTCACCAAGAAAAACAGGAAAGAAATATCCTTTTAAACACCTACTCACAGCTGTTACCAAAAACCATAGTAGACTGATGTTCACATCAATTGGAAAAAACAACTATGAAAATCTTCATTGTCTTGATTATTATTTCCTCTTCCTTGGGAAAGTAAGTGACTCTTTCTTGTAACTGATTTTTTTTTTTCCTTTTTAATGCCGGTGAAAGTTCAAAAATATTTTCCTATGGTAGTTTGAGCAGTACTATTAAATTGTATCAATATAGTAAAAAAAAATTAAGTATAAATTTCCTAAAGGAATCAAGTTTAAGTAATTTAAATGAGCAACTTTGTTTGACTTTGTAATTTTCTACAGGAATTCATCTCCTGATCACGTCAAAGCTATATATATTTTTCACTTTACAATCCAATAACCCCTACATATGCCTTTATTAAAGCAGTCATTTCACTTTTAGTATGTCTCTTACTTTCTATTACATGTAGAATAGAATTTTGGTTAGTATTCAATCACACATTACAGATAGAACATTGTTTGATACTCAATAACAGATAAATAAATGAACAAAAACTAATAATTGAATCCTATTAGCTTTTGTATATAGCAGTTCTACAGAAGAGTACAAGGGAGTGATTAGGACACAGAGCCAATAAAATTTATCAACACAAAATTTATTTCTTTAAATTTGCTTAATATTATCAAGTGAATTTATGACAAAAAATGTAAATATTAAATAGCAATTTTATATGTTATGGCTCCTAAAATAGTAACACAGCATCTTGCACATATTGCAAAAAACAATAAATATTCTCTGTTTTGAGTTGACTTACTTTGAGCATAAAAGCCTCAGTTAATTCCAGTTTAGTTAAAAAGTTCTGTTTTGGAAAGTTTTGTTATTATTATTATTTTTTCCAGCGAAAGAACATTGATGACAGCTTAATGCTACCACATCTTGTCATGAGAAGACCATGTTTGAGCAATGACCTAAGTCATAATGCTAGTTTATTCTTTTTCTAAAAGCTATACTATGAAACTATTAACTACTCCACTCCCACAACAGGATCTCTGCTCTGATTGGCAAAGAGAATTTGAAGGTGGGCTTGCAGAGACTGTGACCACAACTGATTGTGCTCTCTAGAACTGTGGTAATGAAATTGGAAGCCATCTTTTGTGAAGCAAAAAGCCTCAAGGTAATTGCCATGTGCTGTACCCTTTCCTCCCATTTGGAAAACAGAAATAAACAGTGGATTTTCCTCATGAATCTACTGTATTTACCAATATTGTTCATGGGGTATACTTTGCCAGCTGACATTACTTTAGTAAACTTACTATTATACGGTCAACACCTGCCCCAAAAATATAGAATAGAAAAGCTATATTATATTTGTGTTTGGTGAAATGAAGTGTTACCCAGACTCTGATGTGGTGAAGACCTTTTGTGCTCTCTATATTTATGGGAGCTACATGCCACTTAACATATACCAAATTGGGTAAGCAAACCAGCTTGACTCAAAGTTCAACTTTACATGATCTTTGTGACCGGAGATTGGGTCATTCTGTTTCGAATGTATAGTTTCAACTAAATTAGCATTCTAAATATGTTTTAATTTTTAAAAATAATTGTTTAAGTTTTCATTGAATAGATGAATATTGAATAAAAAGAAGACTTGGACACTAGATTGACTGGCATAGGAAACCATCAGAAGTTTACTTACACTAGATATGACTATTAGAAAATACAGATTCTTATCTTTTCCTAAAGTAACAGGATGCAGTGGTGAAAGAGGCCAGAAGTTAAGAGAGATCTGAACTTGTATTCTGTTACTTTCTATAGTTGTGTGTTCTTAGATAACTCACTTCAACTCTCTGAATTCTAACTTCCTTATTTAAAAATATGGACTCTATTCTATAAGGTTGTTTTTAAGTGCTTAGAGATAAGTCATATAAGAGACCAACAATCTCATGTATAGAAAATTTTAAAAAATTGATGTTGTGATTGCTGTTAGTATCATTATTCTTGTGACTTTAGCAAAATATTTTATGATCTGATTATTCTGATTCTATAGTAACTTTTCATTTGGTTGTCTTGTGAAGCCAGAAATAAAGCAACCATTATAACCATCTACAACAAAGCCATTGCTGAATGACTACTTTGTCTACTTACAGTTGGATAACAGGGCTACGAGAAATGAAAGACAGATACAATATCCCAGTCTCTTTCTTCAAGTCAGTTAGCAATGTTACTGAAAAGAAATTTGATCAGAACCTCCTGAAAGAAGGTATAAAACTAGAATTGCAGAGTCAAATTTAGTGAATTAACTGATGACAATTTTCTCATTTTTCTTTTTTTTTTTGAGTTGGAGTCTCACTCTGTCGCCCAGACTGGAGTGCAGTGGCTGCTTCTGGCCCCTGCAACTTCTACCTGCTGGACTCCAGCCATCCTTCCGCCTCAGCCTTCCAAGTAGCTGGAACGCGCTACCACGCTCTGCTAATTTTTGATTTATTGTAGAGATGAGGTCTCGCCAAGTTGCCCAGACAGGTCTTGAACCCACAGGCTCAGGCAATCCACTCACCTCAGCTTCCCAAAGTGTGGGATTACAAGCTGAGTCACTGAGCCTGGAAATTTTCTCATTTTTCAAATGAGAAATTGAGACTTATGAAAGTGAAGTAAGCTAAGAAACAACTGTTTATGTGTACACACACATATAAATAGACACACACATACATATAAATACACACACACACACACACACACATATACACCAGCAAAATAGAATGTTGACATTATTAATTTCCTGCTATTCTGCCAAGTTCCAAAGCATAAAAAAAAAACCAAGCTACCATGCCCTTAAATAGAACATAGCCATAATTTTCTGCTCTTCTCAGATTGGAAGAAACAATGTTACCCATAAAAATAAAGTAAATTCCTGTCTAGTCAGGGAATCTGAGGACTGTAAATGGAAGATAACACAAGAAAATACTTAAGAAGATATAATTAAATAAATGGGAGATGTGTTCTACAATGAAAAATATGAGTACGTTATCATTCCTTTAGTTAAAATTAATGTGAATCTTCCTCCTATTTTTTTCATAGCAGCAGAACTTTCCATGATAGAATATGCTGTAAAGAATATCTTTTTTTTTTTTTTTGAGTTGGAATCTCACTCTGTCGCCCAGGTTGGAGTGCAGTGGCTGGCTCAGGCGATCCTTCTGCCTCAGCCTTCCAAATAGCCAGAGCTACAGGCGTGTGCTACCATGCCCAGATGATTTTTTGATTTATTGTAGAGACAGGTCTCACAATGTTGCCCTCACTGGTCTCGAACCAGTGGGCTCAGGCAATCCTCTCTGCTGAGTCTCCCAAAGTGCTGGGATTATAGACTTGAGCCACCGCACATGACCAGGAATATCTTTTTTTTTTTTTTTTTTTTTTTTTTGAGTTGGCGTCTCACTCCGTCGACCTGCTGGGCTCCGGCGATCCTTCTGCCTCAGCCTTCCAAGTAGCTGGAACTACAGGCGCGCGCTACCATGCCCGGCTAATTTTTTGATTTATTATAGAGATGAGGGCTCCCCAAGTTGCCCAGGTGAGTCTCGAACCCAGGGGCTCAGGCAATCCACTCACCTCGGCCTCCCAAAGCGCGGGATTACAGGCTGAGCCACCGAGCCCGGCTAGGAATATCTTTTTACATGCCTCTTGGAACACACATGAGGTTGTATCTGCAGCCTGTGCTTCTCCTGTAAGTGAAACAATTGAGTCTGAACAAATATACATTTTCAGGTTTGACAAAGAATAAAAAATTGTTTTCTGTTGAATTTTTTTTCAACTTATGTGGTTGCTAATAATGTTTGGGAGTCTCTATCCATTAGTAGAATTGAAAAACAATTAGTCACATTGTAGAATAGAATATCCTACAACCATTTAAAAAAATAATTAGGCAGCTTTATTGACAGTTAATGTGAGCAAATTTCAAGACATGATGTTAAGGAAATGAGCAAAGTTCAGAATAATTAGTAGATAATTCTATGATTTTTTTTCTTTGCTGTAGAAGTTAGTATGTTTAATTTTATTTTTTATTGTGGCTAAAAACACCTAATTTAAAATTTACCATCCTAACACTTTTTAAGTGTACAGTTCTACAGTGTTAAGTATATTCACATTGTTATGAACCAGATAGTCAGAATCTTTTCATTTTGTACATCTGAAACACTACACCCATTAAATAATAATTCCCCTTTTCTGTTTTCCCCAGATACAATTCTACTTTCTGTTTTTATTAATTTGACTATTTTAAAAACCTCATATAAGTGAAATCATATAGTATTGTCTTTTTGTGACTGACTTATTACACTTAGCATAATATCTTCCAGGTTCATCCATGTTGTAGTGTGTGACAGGATTTCCTTCCTTTATAAGGATGAATAAAATTCCATTTTAAGTATATACCACATTTTGTTTATCTAGTCACCCATTGATGGACATTTGGGTTGCTTCCATCTCTTGACTAGTTTCATTTTTTAAAATTGAATATATATGAGATATGTTATGTGTACATATGTATCTAATTATATCTTTATGGTATGACATTTTTGTATAATGTACATAAACATATTACCAAAAAAGTTTTGAGAGTAGAGAGAATATCCTCTTAATTTCCTAGCAAAAGAATATTATTCCTAAGATATAAACACTTTTATTCAGCTCAGTATATATCACAAAAACATTTTAAATAAACTTATGCTTATATGTGTGCATATAAAATAGAGTTATGGAAATGCTATGATATTGTATTATTGTACTATAGTCTTCTTAAGCATAATAGTCTATTTGTAACTGCTTATTAAATATAGGATTATTCATAATTATGTGAGGTGCTGTCACTATTGTGTTATCTTTTAGCTCTATTTGACGTTTAATACATATACAGAAAAGTGCACACACCAGTTAATGTATTTTTGCAACTGAAATTCATCTGAAGATTACCAACACCAGATCCTTCCAGTCACTATCAACTCCAAATGGCAAATCCTCTCTTAATTTCTAAAAACATAGGTTAATTTTGCCTATTTTTGTACTTTATGTAAATGAAATCACCTACAACATTCTCTGTTGTGTCTGACATCTTTCATTTAACATTATGTCTGTGATCTTTATTCATACTGCTACAAATACTGGTAGCAGTTTTCATTCTCGTTGCCATTCATATCATTGTATGAATATAATACAATATGTTTATTCATTTTACTTTTGATAAGCATTTAGAAATTTTTAAGTTTGGGGTT
This sequence comes from Tarsius wallacei, assembly GCA_963574415.1. Classification (NCBI taxonomy): domain Eukaryota; kingdom Metazoa; phylum Chordata; class Mammalia; order Primates; family Tarsiidae; genus Tarsius; species Tarsius wallacei. Next base: position 15,082 of record CAUYQG010092772.1, read on the forward strand.
ACAACAAATACTACTGCTCTGAGCAATTCCATTCCTGCCTTTTGGTATACACATGTACAAACTGCTGTGTTGGTTCTGTGCCTGGGGTTGGAATTTTGAGCCTTACGGTATACATAGGTTTAGCTTTAGCATACCTGATAAATCATTTTCCAAAGCATCTGTACTAATTTACATTCCAATCAGCAGTGTGTAAATAAACAATGTCTTTATTGTCACATTTGATATTTTCTATGATTTTTGTTATAGTCACTCTGTGATTGTGTGCTCTGTGATTGTGCATCATGACCTATATGAATGGAGTAGTATAGGTATGGACCATTTCTGGAAATGCATGTAGGACTTCAATGATTGCTTCTGGTCAGGGATTTGGGTGTCAAGGATAGGGAAAGAATTACTTATCATTGTATAGTTTTTGGTACTGTTTGAAATATTGTAACATGTGCCTGGGTTGCCTTTGTAGGCTTTTTTTCTCTCATTTTTTTAAGAGAAAAGTAATTTAAGTCTTTAGTCTTAATCTACAAAGCAATTCAGTTTTGATCACAAAACCCCTGGGAATTGGACAATCTCGTCCCTCATGGAAGCTCAGATTCTTTTGCCAACTCTTAAGTTTTTGTGGACAGAGCAAGGAGATGAGAAACAGAGCAGGAAGTAAGATTGAAACCCTAGAGAAATGTGAAGACCCAAATATCCCGGGCCTTTCCAAATATCACTTACTGTTCTCTCTTCTATCTAATTATAGATGTCACAAGTAATATATATATTTCTCTCTCCATTCTATCCACAGGGATCCAGTCTAGAGATGTAGAGACAAGAGACTCTGCCTCCCTTGTACTAGTCTATATTTTCATACTGACCTAAAGTGGAAGCCTGAAGGAAAGCTGGCACATAAGGATATGGCCAGAATCCCCAGTGTGGTTGAGAGACAGGAAATGCAAGGGCAAGTATAAACTTAAGATGCATGACATGTCAAGGTTCTTTTTAAATTCTAGTTCATAGAATTGCCCTGAATGACTCAACTGATAGATGCCTTTTTTTTTTTTTTTTTTAAGAGATTTGTGTTGTTCAGAAAGTCATACTTGGAAATCAGGTATCTGTGATTCCCTCAAATACCTACTGGACTGAGGTTACTATGACTCTTAACTACTGTTCGGGTTGCAGAGCCTTGTGCAGAGGACAAGTGTCCCTGGTGCCCTCATGAGTGGCAATAGAGAACAACCAAGGGAGAACAGTCAACATTTATGCCACTAGTAGAGAAGTAGTGGCTTACGATTAATTCTTTTTGCTGGTCAAATGGGAGTATCTATTGGACTGTTTTTGTTTTCCTTAACATTGTTTGTTATATAAGATGGAAATGGTTACACTTATAAGTAGAATTTGGCAGTGGTGCTGTGAGAACTCACATCTGAATTTGATGAAGAGAAATACACTTTCTCCAGTGATGCTGGCCTTAGAACAGGATGATTTAACAGCTTTTCTCGGGATTGTTTCCACAGGGGAAAGGATGAGTACATTTCTATTGTAAGTAAAATAATTATATTAGGTGGACTTATTCATTGAATTATATGTACCAGTTAAGAAGTAAACTTAAGTGTACATGTTTTTAACACTCTAATTTCCTCACATTTTATGTATAACAGCCAACTCCATTATTTCTGGGTACCCATGTCTCTCTTCTATTGCATGTAGTTATTTGGGACCAGTGTCTTGCCTGTGTTCCTACCTTTCTTTTCTTCCTAGAACCAAAGATGTGTATGTTCTCTGTTTGACTTTCATATTACCCTCTACTTTGACTATAGTCATTGGCCCAGTGATGGCAACACAAATTCTTTTCTAGGATTTAACATGAGATGCCAAAAGGAAAAAACAAAAAAGCATATCTCTGAGTTCACTACACTTTGCCAATAACAGTCTAGAGACTTGTGTGGACATATTATTTCTACATATCTTCACATGGACGGATTTTATTTACGGTAAAACTGAGTGACTAACAGAAACAAAAAAGTAGAGTTTGTGAAGACAAGAGACAGTGTGATGAACTTGTATGTGTTCCAAAGTTACTAAAGTTTCTGTAGCCTCTAAGTATCCTCAGAGGTAGAACCTTCTACAAGTCTACAGCAGAGGGAGAACTAATCAAATGCATGTAAAATGGGTAAGAGACATGGTAATTAAATGATGGAAACTTAACTCTCTGAATTGACTTAAACTATATGCATTTTGGTGGTTTGTCATGGGTATTTACAAAGTAATGGCAACAATGGAATTGTAACTATTTAATGTGAAACAAAATCACACTAAAATCTATATCACCATTATATGATAAATCTGTATCACCATTATATAGGAAAATATATAACTCATAAGTAATTTTTTAAATTATTTGATTAATTACTTTTTTGAGTTGGAGTCTCACTCTGTCACCCAGGCTGGAGTGCAGTGGCATGCTCACAGCCACCATAGCCTTGACCTGCTGGGTTCAATTGATCCTTCCACCTCAGTCTTCCAAGTAGCCGGAACCACAGGCATGTGCCACTACACCCGGCTGTGTTTTGATTTATTGTAGAGACAAGTTCTCCCCAAGTTGCCCAGATTGGTCTCGGATCCCTGGACTCAGGCAATCCTCTTGCCTCGGCCTCACAAAGTGCTGAGATTACAGGCTTGAGCCACCTCACCCAGCCTTATATAACTTTATGTATAGATATTCAGTTTTCTATACAGTTTGTCTTTGTACTGAGAAACAACTGTAATATGAGGATATTGAATAATTAGAAAATATTAAACCTGAGAACAAATGATATATTAGATATTGTTTTTATAATTAAAATAGGTGTTTACTTTGATTGGAATATTCATATTATGCATAATATGCGGTTGTGAATGTCACAGGTAGAATAGAAGTTTGCTCACTTGTAAGGCATTTAACACCATCTAATAATATGCACATGAGGAAAAATAAATGTAGCTGCAATACATTGATATAAAAACTATGCTTAATGGTAGGAGTGCAAATTGAATTCTTACTGTTGTAAACAAATTTAGCAAGCGAAAATAATTCCATACATTAAATACATCATATTTTTGAAATGATGCATTGAGGAAATGGATCTCTTGCTGCCATAATAATGGGGTGTAATATGAAGCACACTAAAGGTCTACAACCTTCCTTTTATTGCTTTTTTCTGTTTTCTCAGCTGAAATGACAAAATGAATCTTCCTGATTCTTGTTTTGAGTGAATTACAATCAACAGCTTCCTGTGCTCAATTAACAGACTGCACCCAAGGCAAACAGGTGTGAGAGGAAAGAGAACATGACTCAACACTAACCTGACTTCAAAAGACTGCCTTTTCCCTCCCATGTCATCAAAATTGGATGTGTTCAGTTGTAAAGCTGCACCTTCTTAGTAAACTGTGTTTTTAACTGCTCAATTATGCGGACTTGAGGTACAGTTACAGAAGGGAAAGGATATGCATTAATTATATTTTACTGGAAAAATGTCTGCTTGTTTAAATATTATGATTTGCAGGTTTTAGGATTTACTTTCTAAATGATAAATCCTTGTGGGTTTCAAAAATAGTAAGCCTATTAATTGATCTAATATAACTTGAGATTATTTTCAATGTAGTATGCATATTTCCAATGCTTGATTAATACACTGCTTGAGGTTATTTACCTATTATCTCATTAAATTGCTTATGATGAGGAACCTATTATATATGATGCGATACATTTTTTTTAATGCATTTTTTAGGAAATTCTATTTCAATTTTTTTCATCTGTTCTTTCTGATAATGAGTAGCTAAATAATTGATCGAATTATGAATTGTTCATACATAGCAAAAATATATATTAAACAAATATGCTTTGTATAGATTTTTTGAGTGTCACTTAATACTTTCACCAAAAGTTTAATTTATCATGTTATATCATCACAAAGAATACATTGTTTATGCTGTTTGTATGCGTGCATTGGAGATAATGTAGGTTGGGGTGTTATTCAATGATAGTTCAAGCTAGTGCTATTCTATTTCATGATAGTGAGAACAAAAATGAATGTGCTATGATTGTATTGAGTGAATTTTAGTAGAATAAAATAAAGAATATTTTATTTGCTGTTATGTTAGCCACTGAAAAATTATACATTTTAATAATACAAGGGGTCTTGAAATATTCTTGTATGTGAATTTGTAAAGAGATGTTAGATAGCTTTTCTCCAAGACAGTTTAAACAAAACAGCTTGGAAAGAGGTTTGATAAACTTTGGAGGACCCTTCAGGTTCTTGAGTCATTGATTCTGTGATGTAAGCAAATAAGACAGTATGGATTTGAAGTGGATAAGTTTTAGCCAAGTCCTTTTATGAGCCAAGGTTGTCATCTGGTTTTAATGAGCCTTCCTTGGAATGCAAAAATTTTAATGTTTTGCTTGGGGCACTATAGTTTTAATTACTTGTATTTGACATGTGTTAAGCAATAGCTAAGCACTAGTGATTACCCAACACAGAATTTGCTGTATTTGGTGCAATCATAACTTAATTTAGGCTAAGGTATAAGATACAAACATTTTTCAGGTAGGATAAGGGTAAAGAATTATAAAGATAGGCTATTGGTATTTCTGATGAAGCTTTACAAAATTCAGAATAGTCTAGGGTTAACATGACCCAGGGACTATTTTTTTGTATACACTCAGTTCTGTCCAAAAACATATATATAAATTTCAGAATTATGTAACTTTAAATTAATAGATTATGAATATTTTATCATTACCAGATGTTTTGAATCTCTACTGACTAAAGACAAAAAGGGAAGTAGATTAGATTGCAATAGTTAAGGACATTTATTTCATTGAAAAGGAGTGAATGAGTACCTAGATTTTTTTAAAGTCCAAGGACCTGGTTTTTATTCAGGATATTTTGCTGATTCCCACATGGTAGTTGTAATGATTTTAGTAAACTCTGATCAGGAAAACATATAACAATTAAAAACTATCATGAAGTCAATGACATTTAAAAATAAATTTATGTATTTAAAATTACAATAATCTCTGTAGTAATTTGAAAACAAATAAATGTGAATAAAAGAAATACTATTTACTAAAACTACAAAAATTATACATAATTGACCTTTGCATTCTTTGGTATTACTCAAAGAAATCTTGAAGCTTCTTTTATCTTGACAATACCAATCTTATTAGAAAATAAAATATATTTAATAATAATTTGCTATTGAAATAAAGTTTTCAGCATCCAATCTATTTTAAGAACATATATAAAACTATATGATTAGAAAAAATCAAATAAATTGATAACTAAAAAATGCATATACTCCAAAATATATTGAATGTGTATGATAAAAATGTTTTTTTCTTTATCTGTTATGAGACTCCAGCACATGCACTGCTAACCTACATTAAAAGAAAATGTAGATACTGTTAAATTTCACTGAGAGACAGTTTTAAAGATTTGCTTCTGAGACATGAAAATATCTTTCATCATTTTTATTAGGTATAAAGTATTTTTTACATTTAAATTTTTTTTTTACCATTGTATGTTGCTAATCAGAAGTGCTTAGCCAGTTAAGCATACTCATACAAGATTGAGTTTGACTCTATTTTCTTTTGCATATATATTTTTAAAATTTTTTTGTGTTGCCCAGCCTGGTCTTGAGATCCTCACTATGTTGTCCAGCCTGGTCTTGAGATCCTCAGCTCACTATGTTCCCCAGCCTGGTCTTGAGATCCTCAGCTCAAGCAATCCTCCTACCTCCACTTCCCAAAATTCTGGGATTACAGGCATGAGCCATTGCAACTGGCCTCTTTTGCATAAATTTAGTTTTCAGTGAGCATAATGCTTTAAACTTATAAACTGTACCTCTCATTGATTTCATTCATAAATGTAAGCAAAAGAGAATAAATGTAATTACCATGTGTAAATCAATCATTGCTATTATAATAACCATTTGCTTCTTAACACAAAGGTAATGTTTTAATATTAACATCTAAAAAGAAATGAATGTAGTCACATAAAGTGTAGTATCAGTTATAAAATCAGAGACGATCAGTGTTTAAATTTCTTGTATTCCATGAACTCAAGTTGATCAGTATTCATAGCATTCTGCCTGATAAACAGCAGTATTCTACGTCTTAATATGGGGGTTACAAGAGAGAAAATGTGAATGATTGTTGAATTGGCATAAGTTAAGGTATATGTACTGAGACTGCACTCTAAGTTTACTTTGCTGAAGTACACCTCTTATTCACAGGGGATACTTCAAAGACTCTGAGAGGATGCCTACAACTGCAGATAGTCCCAAATCCTATACAGTATAAACTATACTTTTTCCTATACATACATACCCTTAATAAAGTTTAATTCACAAGTTAGGCACAGTAAGAGATTAACAACAATAACCAACAATAAAGCAAAGGAACTATAATGATACATTGTAATAAAAGTTATGTGAATGTAATCTCTCTCTCTTTCAAAATTTTATAATGTACTGTACCACTGGTAACAGAAACCCTGGAAAGTAAAACCACTGTTAAGGGAAGGCTATCGTACTTTCTGTAGCAAGTAAAAAAAAAAAAATTAAAAAGTATTATTTGCCAAATGCTAAGACCTTTACAAATTTGATTATATTATTATCACACAGGATTGTATTTATACACATCACTGTGTTAACAAAAACTGGTTGGCTTTCCACTAATCTTTTTTTTTTTCTTTTCAGTCCAGCCAAATTAATTTCTTAGGACAGTCTATCCAACTCCATTAGCACAAAATTAATAAATATTAGACTTCCTGTTCACAAGTGTTAATTGTACAAACTAAATAGAGCTGGCTTACTTTTCTTTGCTTATATAGGTGAGTGCTAACATAATTCATGCTAGATCACTCAATGCTGGTAGGAAAATCTGAATGATTCTGATGATAAACTATCGTGTGCTCATGTGGGTTTCTTGGGAGTATAGAGAGTGAATAACAAGAACAAATTGCTGTTGACAATACATTTACAAATTGTATTTTTAAAAATTATTTGAATATTTATTTTTCTATCATCCTTAGCTTAATAAAACAGTTATCATTCTTTCTAATTTTGAAAGACAAAACTTTGACTTCATCTTTGATACTAGTTTTTATCTTACAAAACACATCAATTCATTATCAAATTCTGCCATCTTTATATTGAGAATTTATACACAATTCATCTATTCTCACAATTGTGACAATTACCATATTGTCAATGTACCATAATCTCTCACTAATGAATAAATGATAGCCTCATATAAGTCAAAGTATAGGTACTGAGACTGCACTCTAAGGTTACTCTACTGTAACTCATGAATAAAGGTAACGTCCTGACTCCTGACTAACATGCTGAATAAAATACATTCCCAGCATGTAAAACAAAATGTATGTGGTTGAAACAGAAAAAATTGACTAAGGTGGTGTAGAACTATATATGTGCTTTGTTTATAAACATGCATGTTTATTGTGTATGTTTGCATGAAATATACTTCACATAGCTTTACAAAATCTAGAATTAAACAAAATATTCTAGTACCATGCAAATATTCATGGAATTGAAATGTTTTTTTAAAATATTGTATTTATCTGTGATCTTCATGCTGCTATATTTCCCAGGACCTGCAGTGATTCCATATGTTCTTCCAAGTTTGCAAAATTTAATGATCAAAGCTTCTTTAAATACTAGGCTGATACAGATATCAGTCTCTAAGCCTGTCTATGATAGTTAATAAATATTGCCTCTCATTCTTTGGAACAAAGTATAATTATGATACTTATAAGAAAAATATATCCATCAAATATTTATGGCTTTAATTTTTAATTTATCACTTAAAAACGAAAGAAAATTATCTTATAGTACTAATAATGTTAGTTGAATAAGAAATTCACTAGAGTTGTCACACATTTATTTTGGATTGATAGACGGAATTTTCTTTCTTTTTAAAATTTTCTTCATCTTTTTTTTCAATTTTGTTAAGGCATAATTAACAAAATGAATTGTAGGAATTTATGATGTACAAAGAGATATTTTGATACTTATATAGATTATGAATGGATTAAATCAAGCTACTTAACATATCCATCACCTCACATACATTTTTTGGTGACTTACTATCAGCGATTTTAAGTATAAAATGCATTATTATGAACTCTAGCCAGCCAACTATACATTAGCTCTTTAGAATGTATTCATCTGTCTAACTGTAACTGCATATGTTTTCTTTTTTTTGAGTCAGGGTTCAGCGGCACCAGACTGGAGTTTAGCAGCACCATTATGACTCATTGCAGACTTCAACTCCTAGGCTCAAGTAATTCTCCCTTCTCAGCTTCCCAGGAAGCTGGGACTACAGGTATGTGCCACCACACTGATCTAATGTTTGGATATTTTGTAGAGATGAGTTTTCACTGTGTTGTCCAGGCTGGTCTCAAACTCCTGGGCTCAAGTGATCCTCTTACCTCTGCCTCCCAAAGTGCCAGGATTGCAAACGTGGGTCACCACACCCAGCCTAACTGTGAGTTTATATTCTTTGGTCAACGTTTCTCCATTCCTTCTTCAGCCCCTGCCAACCACCATTCTACTCTTACAGAAGCAGAGTAGAATGGTGGTTGAAATGTTATTTCACTTAACATAATGTTCTCCAAGTTCATCCATGTTGTTACAAATGACAGTATTTAGTTCCTTTTTATAGTTGAATAGTATTCCATTGTGTATATATATCACATTTTCTGTATCCATTCATCCAATGATGGCCACTTAGGTTGATTCCATATCTGGGCTATTGTGAATAATGTTGCAATGTATGTGAGAGGGCAGATATCTCTTTTACATACCGTTTCATTTATTTAAGCTATATAGCTACAGATGGGATTGGTGGATCATATGATAGTTTTATTTTTAATTTTTTGAGGAATCTCTATTCTGTTTTTCATAATGGCTGTGCTAATTTACATTCCCACCAACAGAGTTCAAGGATTCTTTTTCTCTATATCATTTCCAACACTTGTTATTTTTTGTCTTTTTAAATAATAGCCATTAGAATAGATTAACTCCTTATCAGATTAATAGTTTGCAAATATTTTCTTCCATTTTTTAGGTTGTCTCTTCATTCTGTTGATTGATTGAAACATTTAGTTTGATGCAATCCCAATTGTTTATTATTGCTTTTGTTGCTTGTGTTTTGGGGCTCATATCCAAAAGAATAAGGTGTGTGTGTGTGTGTGTGTGTGTGTGTGTGTGTGTGTGTGTGTATTATCTCTAATGGTTTTTAAGTCATATTAAGTCTTTAATCCATTTTGAGTTGATTTTTGTATAGTGTGAGATTAAAGTCTAATTTTATTCTTCTGTAGATGAATAAAATTTTACTGGAGATACTATTATTCCCCCACTATGTGTTCTTGGCACCTTTGTTGAAGATCAATTTACTGTAAATGCATAGGTTTGTTTCTGAGCTCCCTGTTCTGTTCCATTTGTCTTTATTTTATTTTATTTTTCAGTACATCTCTTTGGATTACTATGGCTTTTCAATACATTTTAAAATCTGGTAGTGTGATGCCACCAGCTAAAGATCATTTTTGCTCTTTGATATCTCTTGTGGTTTATATGAGTTTTAGATTTATTTTTATTTCTGTGAAAAACATCATTGTTATTTTGATAGAGATTGCATTGAAACTGTAGATTGATTTGGACAGAAAGAACATTTTAACTATATTAACTATTCCAATCCATGAACATGAGATACTTTTTATTTATATGTGTTCTCTTCAATTACTTTTATTAATGTTTTATAGTTTTCAGTGAACAGATCTTTTACCTCCTCAGTTATATTTATTCTCAAGTGCTTTATTAAATGCTGTTATAAAATGTGACTGTTTTCTTGATTTCTTTTTCAGATAATATATAGAAACATGAATGATTTTGTATGCTGATTATGTATATTGCTACTTTACTGAATTTGTTTGTTGGTTCTAACAGTTTACACTCAAGTTATATTTATTATATCTTAGTTTCCAGGCACTGTGCTCAGTTCAGGAATGCAATGATGAATAAGATAGAAGCCCCAAACTCAGAGTTCACATGCACTATTCATGATATATTTAAAAACATGATTTTTGCTATATTTCTGTTTTAAATTTAATTTGCAAGAATGTAGATAGCATCTGCTTTATTAATATATTTACATAAGATAATATGAAACATTTTTGTATTTTATGTAGTTTTTTTTGCAAACTATAAATATAAAACAATAAATTACTAATTACAGTTAGCTTAGGAAAATTGTTAATTGTGTCCTACACTTTACAATTTTCAACTTCTATCTAATGTTTGTGGTTTTTATTAATCCTATTAAATATAACAAATGTTTGCCTTACTTGACATATTTTAATAAAATTCTTGATATATTTTGTAGAAAGCTAACTATGGTTTGCCATATAATTTTCCTTCAAATATACAAAATATTATTTTTAAATGCATCTTTATAAAATAAGCCAAATGCTGTTTTTGTTGTAATGTATTACATTAAGAATAATATAAGTTCTCTAGTGCTATTTTATATGCAGTCTTCTAACCACTAAGTTTATATTTACCGGGAAGATGTTTAATTTGATGACTTAAGTCATGTCTTCTTCATCCTTTTCTTAGAGTTGGCAGTAGTGTGGGTGTATGTCTGGGCCACTCGCCCAACTGTACCAGTGGTTCCCTTTCATTTTCTTTCCCTGATTCAGCAGCAACTATGAGTTCCATATGGTCACCAGTCTTCTAGACAAAAAAATAGCTGAATGAGAGTAAATTTTTCCACTACTTTAGTAATCTGGGACTCCTCTCTGTGGTCAGTACCTGTATGAAAAAAGAATGAAAAGGGTGTTTTTCTGATAACAGTCCTTCAAATATACTCTTTTTTCAAAGAACACTAAACCTCAAAGATGATTCAAGTCAGACATCCAGATGTTTACTCTGAGTCACATAGTAGCTATCACACACTGTGGTGAGGGATTCCCTAAGTAGGTATCTGAGTTTTTTTATAGATACCAAATGCCCTTAGACATGAATTTGAGTAATCAAGTTTTATTTAGTTTGCTGACTTTTAAATTTTATTCCATGACTTTTTGACCACTCTGTAGACAGCCTGAGTTATGTTGAATAATAGATATAAAGTGGAATACAGCAGAGTTCCCATAGTAGGGTAGTTCATAGATATACCTGATGTGCTTAAGAAAATACAAAGGCTAGGTGCAGTGGCTGAACCTGTAACCCCAGCAGTTTGGGAGGTTGAGGCGAGAGGATTCTGAGCGCAGGTGTTCGACCTCATCTCTAAAATAAATCACAAAAATTGGCCAGACATGGTAGCGTGCATCTGTAGTTCCAGCTACTTGGAAGGCTGAGGTGGAAGGATCACCTAAGCCCAGTAGGTTGAGGCTGTGGTGGCCATCAGTGTGCCACTGCACTCCAGCCTGGGCAACAGTTTGAGACTCTGACTCAAAAAAAAAAAAGAAAAAAAAAAGAAAAAAAAAGAAAAGAAAAGCTATACTACTGGACAGATTATAATTAGCATCATTAAAGAGTATTAAGACCCCATTACAAAGTGGGCAAAAGAGATGAATAGAGACTTCTCAAAAGAAGACATACGAACAGCCAACAGATACATGAAAAAATGTTCAGCCTCACTAGTCATCAAGAAGATGCAAATTAAAACTACACTGAGATAACACTTAACTCCAGTCAGAATGGCCATCATCAATAACTCAAAAAATAACAGATGCTGGAGAGAATGTTGCGAAAAGGGAACACTTCTACACTGTTGGTGGGAGGGTAAACTAGTACAGCCTCTGTGGAAAACAATGTGGTGACTTCTAAAAGTTCTAAAAATCAACCTTCCATGTGACTCCGCAATCTCCCTACTGGGAATATACCCTGAAGAACTCAAATCACTCTACAAAAAAGATACTTGGACAAGTATGTTTATCGCAGCATTATTCACAATAGCAAGATCATGGAACCAACCATGCTGTCCATCAAAAGAGGACTGGATTTAAAAAAATGTGGTACATACACACAATAGAATATTACACAGCCATAAAAAAGAACAAAATCATGAATTTCACAGCAACCTGGATGGAATTAGAGTTTATAATACTGAGTGATCTGTCACAGAAACAAAGATCTGAGTATCACATGTTCTCACTCATAAGTGGACCTTGAACCACTACTGTAATATTATAAGAAATGGATTGACAGTGGTGGGAAACTATGGGAGGTGGGGGAGAGGCAGGGAAGTGGGATTAACTGTAGCCAATATCTGTCTGGGGAAGTGGGGCACTCCTCATCAACAAGGGTACCTGCACAATGAATATTTGTATACCTAACCCTTAACTGTACCCCACAATTTAAAAATAAAAGATAAATATAATTTTTAAAAGAGTATTTGGAAAATTTAGAGGAAAAAGGGATCATATCCAGCTGAAAATATCAAGAAGTCTTCACAAAGATAGTAACATCAATTCTATGCTTTGTGAAATTGTAAAAGAGAATAACTTTTTGGGAGAAGAAACATTATGAGCACCTGTTCCAGAAAGAGAAGTGGTCCACTGAGATTGGACTTTTGTGAGCAAGTAGGAAATTATTAGAACTAAATCCTGAGAACGACATGGAGCTTTAATTTTAGATGCCAATTTGAACAATTTGTATTTAAGCTGTCAAACCTTTTTTTTCCCAGCTTAATAATATTTTCTAAGTATGATCTAAAAAAAAGATTAATTTGAAGTCTTGAGTGGAATGAAATAGTGTCAGGAAATACTAAAGGAATGAGAACAACGAGGAGATAAGAGGCAAAGAAGTACACAATACAAACTAAAGAGAAAAGTAAAAGAAAGGAAGAGAAATGTATTGACAAAGTGGTAATTATATAAACCTACTTGATTAAGACATACATTTGACAAAGTGCACTAAAATTTATATTATTTTGTATTTGGCCTAGTATAATGCAGATATTTTTTCACATATTGAGAGACAGGTGAATATACTTGGTTTTCACACTATTGAGTTTTCAGTTCCACGATTTTCTTCAGGCAATTTATTAATTGACAATTAGAAATAAGGAGTTGGAAGACCAGAGAAGACCAGAAATCATTCAATTGGTGGAAATTATGAAAGTTGTTAAATATTAGGCTAAAAGTCCTTACTTTCTTGACAATGCTTTAGGGTATTTTATGTGTAATATGATTACTTTTATGCTACAATTATTTTCAGCAAATTCAAGTTGATTTTGCTTTATGCATTGCTCTAGCTGAAACCTTGGGTGTGCAGTGACCGGCAGAGATGATCTCGTTGTTTATATCCCTTTGCTCTTTCTTCCCTTACTTCATTTGTTACTCAAATAATAGTAAGTCATTGTTATATGCTCAACAATTTGCTAATTAGTGTCATACAAAAAAATGAATAAAATATGATGCTTTCCCTTAAGGTATTAAGTATGGTTGAGGGGTAAGTTATCATTGTTAACTGAAGTCTGGTTTCAGAATCATGAATTTAAAAATTCCATTATGTTGATTGTTTTGTAGTACAAGTTTCACTTAGGAATCAGGGAACAATTAGTTAGCAAATATATTACCTAAGAATATCTGAGAGTCATTTGACAAGCAGATCTAGGAAAAAAGAGAACAATTTAGAAATCTATATTCATGAGAAATAGGAATTATGTTTTGGCAATAGTCGCTTTTCTGTGAAAAGTCATCTTCTTTTGCAGTTTGGCTTGGAAAACAATTTGGAGAATATTGCATGCTGTTTATTATACAACATATGTACAATTGTGTCATATTTCTGATTCTTGAACTTGATTTACTATTTTCTAAGCTTGTTTTAATATGCAACCTCTATACTTTTAAAATCTGGATTGTGGAGGCTGACTTCCGTGTCATCAGCTATTTGCTTTGAATGCTTTCCTTTCTTGTTCTCTTCTTTTTTCTTTAATTTAAATTACTTTCTCGCTCTTTTTCTAAGTGAATATGGAAACTGAGACTCTGTGTCTGTATATATATAAACAACTATAGCCCTAATAACACATTTAGTGTTACATTTAATTCAAAACAGTATTGGTGGATAAAACTTCTTTGGTTGTTCCCCAAATAAGTCTAATTCTAATAAGCTTTGTTATCTATAATCCTGGCATCTGAATAACATTAGAAATGTTATACTCCATCTAAAATAAGGACTGTTTTCTATAATTTTAGAACTACAAAGCTATAACTACTATAACTACGTTTTGCATTTTTGAAAACTTTTCTTTAATTTCAAAATTCTATTTTGCCTTATGCAATGTACACCTGAGTACCTTATTTTTTATTGTCAAAATTTAATTTCCTCTTCATTATAGTTAAGGAAAAAATATATATTTATAATAATAGCAATAATATAAATTTTTCTGCGTGGCATGCTGTCTTTATGTAGAAAATAATAAACTGGACATAAAACATGGATAGTTTTATTTTCAAAATTATGTTTTCACTTTCTATTTGGTTATCTTTACTTTTCTGAATTACTTGTGATCCTGTACACATAAGGAAAATACTGGTGTCATAAACATAAAGGACAATACTAACAACATTAATAAAACAAAATAACTACTGCCTGCCATTTCATGATGTTTAAAACAGGCTTATTTAGTGGGTCAGGGCTTACCAGCTTCTCTCTACCTCTTTTATGATCCTCACAAATGAGATTGTTTAGAAATCATCACTAAGTTGTTGGGTTTTATTAGTTATAGTGTCTAAACAAAGAATTCTGAAGGGCCACATCACAAATTTAAAATGGCAGAAAAAATACCTCCCTCCCCCCTTTTTTTTTCTATTTGGAGTAACTTTGAATAGATGTAGAGTATCATTTCTCTGTAAATTTCTTTAGTAGTATATTTAAATTAAGCAACTTCAAACATTTTACATACAAATAGCTTTTTATAACTCCACACTATAATTACTTCCTCATGCTAAGATCAAAGTTTGTGAAAATATAATAGTTTCTTTTTGTTATTCATTTTTTTATATACTTCTCTTTACCCAATTTACTCATTAGGGATACACTCTCCAAAGATTTTTTTTTTTTTAAACAGAACAAAACAAAAAAACAAAAAGGCCTTTTAGATGTTGGGATTTTCTTATTTAGCCAAGGAAAACATAGATTTAGAGATCAAATGCTCCAGTATCCGTTTCATGATTTTTTATTAAACCTTTGTCCTTTCTTTGAATTTTCTTTTTAACATTGCTAGTCTATAAAACACCAAGTTCCCCTAAAAGTCAGAAATTTTCCTTTAATTTTTTAAAGCTACATATTTTTTCATAATTGTAAATTGTGCTCTAATGTTTACTCTTACAGTACAGTATCAGTGTTCATGTGTTATCAAAGTGCCAATACTTACAAAAGAAAATAGTAATAAAGTTTTTGATAGCAATTTCAAATTTTTACCTGCAAAACTACATAAAATGAGATAAACATAACTGCTAAAAACAACACTCCTATCTTATTAAAATTATACTTCCAAGAAAACTATTTTATATCCTTCTTTTAAAAGTGAGTTGTATTAGTTTGCTTGGCCTACCATGACAAAATACAACATACGAGGTGGCTTAAACAACAGAAATTAATATTCATGCAATTTTGAAGGCAAAAAGTCCAAGATGAAGGTGTCAGCAGGGTTGATTTCTTCTATCTACTTTGTTTGTTGATGCTCATCTTCTCCCTGTATGTTTACAAGGTCTTCTCTCTGTGTGTGTCTGTATCCAAAATACCTCTTATAAGAACAAAAGTCATACAATCATAATTCTGAGGTTTTAGGGGCAAGGATTTCAACATATAAATTATTGGAGAATACAATTCACTACACCATAAGTGAATAAATTAAACATGCAACATTTAAAAATACTAAGTATATTCTATTTTAAAATTAAATACAGGTTAAGAGATGAAAAATAGTTAATATAGAACCAGAATAAGTAGTTGTTTTTAAAACTAAAACTATTTTTTCCTAAATAATATATTCAAGATTTTAATGGGATATCAATTTACCTGTAATTTTAAGTATCTAATATAATACATCCATTGATAGATTTGAAGAAGACAAAGATGAAAAGATATTGATTCTGTCCTGAAAACGTTTACTCAAGATCCAGGGAAGGGAGGGGAAGTATATTATTTCAAGAAATAAATGACGATGTTTTCCTGAACAAATGTTCATGAATATAAAAATATTCATGGACATACAAACACGTTTTCTACTGTTAATTGTCTATTTTTCTCATTATGATTGCACTAGCACTGTCAAATTGATGTAATCTTTATGTAGAGATTAAATATTTATTATGTTTTAACATTTCTGTTCTAAATTTTATTGCAATTTAATTATGCAATGATGAAATACTTAGCAGGAAGAGGAAGAAAAATTACTCCCATTTGGGACCGGATAGAGACTAAATTGAAAACAATCTAATTAAAAATGCCTAGAGTAAGTAAAAAAAACAAACAAACAAAAAAACCCTGCATGATTTATTTTTTATTTTGATATTTCTATGTTGTAGACACTTTTCACACTTCTAATGAATAATGCCTGAATTTGTTTATTTTGTTTTCTATTAAAATGCTTTATATTATAAAGTTTAAAGTATTGATATTTAGTCGAGATATTCACATTAGTGAAAAAAATTAATATAAACATAACATATGTTTAAATTTGTTCAATACCAAATATTTATTTTAGAAAACAATCTATTAATATTACTTAATTTTAGTCCTTTCAATATCTTCCATTGCAATAGTTTGCTAATCCACATTTTGAAACTATTTTATCAAAGTAGTTGACACAACAGAATTTCATTAAAATCCATATCCATGTTTCTTCTTTCCTGAAGATTACATGTTTCAATTATAGCCATTATATCTGTTTTTCTAATATTTCTAATGCAAAGTAAAGTTTAAAGAAAAGGGAATGCTCAGGACTAGAAATATGGCTTATTTTTCCTTTATAATGGCATGCACTGTTAACAACATATAAAATTCTTCCACCCTATACTGAATATCAGGCTAAAAAGTATGTAACAATGTGTGTTCTGTACATATTCTGAAAGTGCACTTTATTATAGGTAATTTATCGGACTAGTTTAAGCTGGATATACTGACCTGAAAGAACAAATAAGTGTTTCTTACAAATCAGTGTGAAAAGAAGGTTGTCTGCCTTTTTTTATATATTAAAAAGACTCAAAAGAATTTTTTAGCCTATTACTGTGGTGTTTTTTATTTAATTAACATAAACTTCTCATCATTTCCCTCTTATTCTTACTGTTGAATAACATGGAGATTGATGATGTGATTTTTTTTCTTCTTATTTAGCAGCTCTTTGGCTACAGTTTCCTATTTTCCTTTCTCTCTTTCTCTTTCTTTTTTTTTGTATTAGCAGCCATCATACTAGACATTAAGACATTGCACAAATAATCTCAGACATTGTTTTTCAGTTCTATAGTTTTCATCTGGTTCCTTTAAATGCTTTCATTTCTCTCTTAAGATTTCTTACTTGTTCATTACTAGCATATCTTCCTTTATGTTTGTGAACAAAATTATAACAACTGTTTTACAATCCGTATTTACTAGTTCCAGCATTTTGATCATCTCAAGTTTGTTGCTTTTCTTTTTGAATAGAGACCAAATTTTTTAGGTGCCCTGGGTATTGTGAAGAAAAATTCCAACTTTAGTTATATTCCACTAGAGTTTAATGGATTTTGTTTGTGATAATACACAGTTAAATTGGCTAACTCAAACTCGAAACATTCCTGAGATAGGTAGCCACAGAAGTCTTAGTTTAACCCATTTAGCCTTAGCTTTTTGGAGTCTATCACATACATGTGTAATTCAGCAGGTGACCAGAGATTTGAAGAGAGTGCATATGCAGAATTTGGGGTTTTTCCTCCTATGGATTCCTGCTTTCATGAATTTCATTCCAGTTATGGTAGCTCCCAAACTCTTTCCTATGGTTTCTCAAGTCACTAAGCTACAAGTTTCTATCTAGGTTTATGTCACTTCACAAGCCAACAACTAGGGCTTCCTTTCAGGGTAAAAACTGTTTAAAAAAATGAGAAACTCTCTTGGCTTTATTTTCGTCTTCCAAATGATGACTTTCCTTCTGTATCTTCTGCCCGCATTTGGTCATTTTCCAGAACCTCTGGATAATTTACAAATTTAATTTAATTTTTTTCTCCAGAGATTATAATTGTTATCTGTTGGAAGAAAGATTTGACAAGAGCTATTTTGTCATTACCGAAAGCAGAACCTCCTACATAAATTACCATATCTAATATTCCAAGTAAAAGTATCTCTAACAGAGAATAGCCATCTTATTACATTTCATGACACATAAGTAGTTCTTCTGGGAATGATGTTATTCAAAATATTCTCAACTTACTCCCCAATAATATGAAGAAGAAAATTATTAGTTTTATTATAATTACTGTTAAAAAATATGTCTACTTCCTACATCAAATTTATTATTATAAATATTTTCTGATTTCCATGCAACCACTTCCACATAAAACAGTGTAGATATAATAATTTTACTCCGGTCATCCAGTCAAAATGTAACTGAGATAGCAACACATATTTTTTAAAAAATCATTTAGAAAGTGTTTACAATTTAATATTAAGGTGTAACTTTTGTCTTACAAGTCATGCTTGTCTTACAAGTCATAACAATTAGCAGCATTTTAGATATCTTGTCACGTAACATAATGTGCACCCTATAACTAAAAATGGCTTTGATTTGAAGGACTAATGTAAATATATTTGCATACATACATATAATATTGAGGGAACTACAACAAACTATTGTGGAAAATGCAGTTTATCTTTTGGATTGTTTTGAACTTAAAAAAAGATACTTCTATAATAATGAACCAGAATTAGTGTGTGCAATTGTTTTATTCACCTTACTGCCAATCTTCTTAAGACATGTTACTATAAAAATTGTAGATAAAATAACGTTATTTTTTTCTAGTTGTCATCACGTATATGCGAATGTGTCTCTGTGTTTGTGGAAATAAAGCAAAAAAGTAAACATTAATCAGTAAAATACGATGTTCTACAAAAATAGAAGTTAGTACACTATTGTAAAATCAAAGTCTTAGCACATTAGAAGTTAAAAACCCCAGGGATAGGTATGAATCTCCTTTGGATTATAAAATAGGGATAAAAGTCTCTATATTTCCTGTCTAATACATAAATTTGTCAGCTGTAAAATTAATGACAAAGCAAAAAGCTTTATAGCATACATAAAATAAATACATTCTTAAAAATAGGTATTTGGCCAACTGTGGCTATTTTCTAATTCCACAAATATGTTTTAAAGCCAAGACTGTCAAAATGAACTTGAAGTAAATTACCAGAATTTAAAAATTTTCTATAGCGACAACAGTTCTTGATTAGCTGAAGATTCCCTCTTATTTAAGCCTTGTATGTTGACCAAAAAAAGTTAAAACATTCTCTATCCAGATTTCTTTCACTTAGTCTTCTCATCACAATTTTAACATTAGAAGGATGTTCATAGTGGGTGTCACGAATCCTAAACAGTTAATTTGTTTTGTTACATAGTTCTGATTGTGTGGTAGAGGAGGAGATTGAAACTGTTGACATGCTTCTGTAGAAAGAACTGGGGCCACAAAGCAGGGAGAAAGAATAAATATATGAGTGAACAATAAGTAAAGAAGTTGGCAGTAGTGGGAAAGTGTCAGGGGAGGGGAGGTGGGAGTGGCAGTTGAGGGAAACTGCTAGGGGATGGAGGAGCACACCTTGCCAACAAGGGTACCTGCATAATCAACGTTTGTATACCTAACCCTGAATTGTACCCCACATCTTTATTTAAAAAAAAAAAGACTTAGGGAAAAAAATAAATAAAAAGGTTTATATAAGGGAGATACTCCTCAAAAAACCCGGAATTTTGGAGTGTGAGCCCCCTGTAGCACACTCAGAAATGGTTCAATATGAAATGGTCAACTAAATTATCTGGACGTTTTGAGAAGGCTGAGTCACAGTTTGCAGAAGAAACGTCTCCAGTTGTGACAAACAGGCAACTGGTTCTTCCACCATGATAATGCACCTGCTCACACTACGTTGAGTGTTCAGAAGTTTTTGACCCAAAAAGGCATGACCTTCATGACCCACCCTTCCTATTCACCTTATCTTGCCCCAAGCAATTTTTTTTTATTTCCCCAAATGAAAAAAGTCCTCAAGGGGAAAGTTTTCCCAGATGTAGCAGTGGTGAAGCACTAAACGTCATCAAAACTAACGAGTTAAAAACTGCTCTGAGCATTGGAAAAAGCATCTCCTTAGGTGTATTGCATAAAACAGAGAGTGCTTTGTAGTGACTGAAACTTAAATATGTAAGAATAAATACACAATATTTCTTTTAAAAATTTCATTTTTTGAGGTGCCCCTGCTTATAGATCTTCAATAACACCAAAAAATTAAAGTTGGATACCGAACAATTAATAGCATTGCAAAATAATTTATTGGTATGTTCTAGCTTGGAGTCCATGTTTTAAAAGAATATTTTCTCTTGAGGATGTTGGAATCATTTTGCACAGGTGAAATCTGAGCAACATTTTTCTTAATGAAAGATTGACATATACCTAGATATTTTATCCCATTTTATATGCTTTTTTTCTAATATAATATGTTTTTATTAAGAAAAAGAACATTTTTAGTCAATACATTTAGATATATTGCTATTGACTTGCTTTAATTTAATGGACTTTTTTGGTAATAATTTTTCTCACACTAGGTTGTGAGTTTCTAAGCTAAGGCACTGTCAGAAAATATGCATTCAAAATTGAATTAGCCCCACCTGGAACTGAATTAGCCCCATCTATAAGTCCTCAATCATACCAATATTATTTTGGATGAGGGAGAATTTCAGGAGTCTTAGCCTGACAAGTGAGCATCAGGTAACAACTCATCACGTGTCCTATGCTTGCTTCAGCTTCACAAACTGATTTTCTTTTGTCATTCCTGCTTTCCATTACTAGAAATTGAATTCCTGTGGGATAAATTCATGCCATCATTTCTATTTGGCTTAACTTTGCTCATCACAGCCAAAATCCCTGTTTTTTTAATTCAATGAACAAATATTTATGACTAAATTTTTTGTGCCAGACACTGTTCTAAGTGTTTGATATATATCATTGAAGAAAACACTGGTCACCTTCTTTACACAATTTACATCTAAGCAAGGGTGGAAATGCAGACAACAGTAAACATGGGGAAATGGGCACATTTAATAATATGCTAGAAGAAGAAAAGTGGTAAAGAAAAAAACAGAGCAGAGCAAGAGACATATATGGAGTGAGAAAAGTTGGAAGATTGTGCGTTGCATTTTAACCAGGGTGGTCACTGAGAAGGTGATGTCTGAGCAAAGGAGGTAATCATTTAATGTAGAGAGCAGCCAGGGCAAGTACTCTGGAAGGTGGAAGCATGTCTAGTATTTTTATACAGTGAGGAGGCCACGAGCTGGAACAGTTTAAGTAAGAGAGAGAGTAGTATGATATGAGGTCAGAAAGGTAGTAAAGGGACCAACTCAAGCATCCTCTAGGCATTACAAAGGCATGTTTTGTTCTGAGTAAAAATGAGAGCCAAGGCAGGATTCTGTTCAAATCTATATATTTATAGTCTCTATCTTTATTTCCCTATTAATAATAGAGGAGTATATCAGAATATTCCATTATACTAGAAAATCTGTCCATTTCCCTATAGTCTTATAAGTTTTGCTTTAAATATTTTATTAGGTGAATACAAGTTAAAAATTGTCATATATCCCTGGTGAATTCAACATTTAAAAAAATTGTATTGCATAGAGACTATTTCCATTTTTAGTTTATACTCAAATTTATTTTCTCTGGGTATAATGTATAACTACTGCAATTTATTTTAACTACTATTTATCCGTATTTTATTTTTGTTATTTTCAACTTTTTCCTTAGTTTATGGGTATATCTTTGAATTGATGCATGTAACGTGATGATGGTTTTCCTTATTTGTATATTTTCTTTTCCAATTCAATCTGATATTCTCCATCTTTATATGGACCCAGATTTTTTTTCTGTTCACATTGGTAGTTATTGTACTTTTTATACCTTCTATATTTTTATGTCCTTTCATTGTTTTCTATTTTTGTCTTATTTTATGAATTGTTTATTTTGTTGTTTTGGGCTTTATTTACTGCTATATTGATTTGAGAATTATAAAAGCAGTTTAAATTTTTAAATTTTACACTTAAAAATTTAGTATGATATTTATCTGAATATTAAATTAATTAATACCTTGGTTTTTACTGAAAAAATATAAGGGCCACTTTGATCTCTGTAAATGATGAGATTGTCCAGTACTTTAATTTTGTTATTTTTATAAAGAACATGTCTCTGAGTGATAATTCCTTTGGTTTTTATTTGACTGCAATGGTCTTCATTTTTTAATATTACAGGATGATTTTTTTTCATTTAAGACTTATAGGTAAAGTTCTTTGTACACATTAAGTATTTTAACTTCGCTGTCTTCTTGTTAGCATGATTTCTGATGAGAATCCAAAGTAATTTATAAGCTTATTCCTGCGTAAGTAAAATCATTATATCCCTCTGGTTTCCTATAAGATTTTCTCTTTGTCTTTGATTTTTTCCATTTTAAAACAGCATATCAATGTATATTTTTAGTATTCACCCTGCTTGGTATTTTCTGAGTTGGTTTGTTGATCTTTGTTTTGATATCTGTTATAATTTTGGAAAATTCTTGGCCATTGTTTCTTCGTATTTTTGTTCTGTTCTTTTTTTTTCTTTCTAATAGTCTAATTACATATATATGTTATACCTTTTGAAAATTTTCCATAGATCCTCAATGTTCATGTGTGTGTGTGTGTGTGTGTGTGTGTGTGTGTGTGTGTGTGTATGGTATTTATACATATATACATTTATACACACATATGTATAATAAAACTTTTTTTTAATCATTGCATTTCAACTTGGGAAGTTTCTATTGACC
Organism: Tarsius wallacei; assembly: GCA_963574415.1. NCBI lineage: Eukaryota > Metazoa > Chordata > Mammalia > Primates > Tarsiidae > Tarsius > Tarsius wallacei. The sequence goes on from CAUYQG010092772.1 coordinate 38,149, forward strand.
TGTCTTCAAGATCACACCACCTATATCACATTTACTTATAAGCCCATTGAAAGCAAACTTCATTTGAGTTATTGTGCTTTTTACTTTTAGAATTTTCTTCTGATTCTGTTATAATTGCCATCTCTCTGCTTGCATTACCCATCTGTACTTTTATTGTGTCTATTTATTCCATTAGAACTCATAAGACATTAATCATAGTTATTTTAAATTTTCTGATAAGCTCTACATATCTGTCACATTTAAGTCTGGTTTTAGACTCATAAGACTGTGTTTTTATAGTTTTTAGCATTCCTTCTCAATATTTGTTGAAATCTGGACATGATTTATTGGGCAATAGGAACTGAGGTAAATACTCTCTTAATGAGAGGATTTATGTTAATATGCCTAGGAGTTTTGATGTTTTTTAATATTCGTTAACGCTGTAGATGCCAGAGGATGTTTTTTAATATTTGTTAAAGCTGTAGGTGCCAGAGGCTTCCATTTTTTTCTAGTGACCTTGATTTTGTCACCTCTACCATGGGCTCCTTTAAGTATTTGTCCTCAGAGAGAATTTGTGTCTTACAGCTCTTTACCTATAATTTACTATTATTATAGCCAGAATCCAGGTGTTAAGTTGTTGGAGAACGTGGGTGTTTGGCAATTTTGTCACTAAACTTCAGTTTGTAAGTGGGCCTGTGTCTCAAGACTGTGACGTTTTCCCCATTATCCTCTATTTTATTTCATGGTTGCAGCATTTACAATTTCTTCACAGCCCTGAGTACTATTTATTGTACCCCTTCACACACTTAGATGAGATATAGAAGGGGCAGTGGACAAGAGTGAGAAGGAATTACCTACCCCTAGCTGGAATAAGATTCGGCATTATACTTTGGCAAAGTCTTTTCTCCAGAAAAGTAGGCTTTAAAAAAGAAAGAAAGAAAGAAAACTCTGGATATACTTGTTTCCCTATGCACTGGGCATCCCCATCTCTACCTCCCCACAGGAATGAGAAAATTCTTTAGGGACCCTAACTGAGAAGTTGGTGGAGTTTCTGGAGGGAAAGATAACAATATGGATGGTCTTCCAGAAATTGGGCTACCAGGAGCTTCTCATTTTTGTGCTAGCCCACACTCAGCCTCAGGCAATTCCTCAAAATTAGTATTTAAACATTTTTATCAGTTATGGCTTCACTGACTTTGCTCCAGGTAAGGCAGATCTTGGATGCTCTGTCTCCCAGGATGAGCCTGTCTGTCCAGATTTTGGGGTATCATTTTGTTTCAAACCTCAGTTCTCTGCTGAGTCCAAGAAAAGCAACTGTTCTAAGTTTTCCAACTTTGTCTTATTGTGAGGATGGGAGAGATGACTTCTAAGAACTTTAATAGTGAAGTTTAAACCGAAAGTCCCCAATTAGTCTTACCTAAATCAGTAAAGACAGCATGGCTGTCATCCTCTGCCAAGTATGATACATTCTGTGCTATTCTGTCTTCACCTTGACCTTCTCTGCATTTGTGAACTATTGAGTCCTAATCCATTGTTCTCTTTTGTTATGACATGAATTGTAAATATCAGGCTCTGAGTCACACTTGTAGCTAGACAGCTAGCTTCTAAGAACATTCTGGGTCAAGAGTATCTCCTCAATTTTCTACTGTCATTCTTCTATACCCTCTACTCTATTCAATCTATATATAAAGCAATTTCTTTCTTTTTTTTTTTTTTTTTGGAGTTGGAGTTGGAGTCCCACTCTGTCACCCAGACTGGAGTGCAGTGGCTGCTACCGGCCATTGCAGCCTCGACCTGCTGCACTCCAGCGATCCTTCCGCTTCAGCCTTACAAGTAGCTGGAACCACAGGTGTGCGCTACCACACCCGGCTAATTTTTTTGATTTATTGTAGAGATGAGGTTTCGCCAAGTTGCCCAGGCAGGTCCCAAACCCCCGGTCTCAGGCAATCCACTCACCTCAGCCTCCCAAAGTGCAGGATTACAGGCTGAGCCACCAAGCCCGGCTATAAAGCAATTTCTATCTGGGTTTCAAATGACCTGTAATAGAAATAACTAAACTTTGACACAAGGTTTTGAGCGTTTTACTTTTTTCGAAAGTAACTTTTTCATGAAACATTTTATCTCTTATTTGTTCAATCAAAGTGTATACATATAGTATGCTACTGGCTGTGCTTTCACACTCAATGTCACCTCACCTCAAATCCTGAAACTTTCAAAATGTATTACTGTAAGTTTAGCCTCTTATGGATCTGATTACAGTTTTCACTTTTATTAATTTTATATGACTATCTCCTCAGCTGCACACTATAATCTCATTATAATCTTATAATTTGTATCATTACAAGGACACTCTATAAAACTAATATAGAACATTTGTTCTATAGAGATTATAACTCTCGATCTACTATTTGGTCAAGATCTTTCTACTTAGATCATAACTCAATCTACGCTTTGTTTTGGTTTGCTCAAAGTTATAGTGATAATGTTCAAGCCTTTAGAGACAAACATCATCATGTGTAATCTAGCAGCTGTGTAACTTTGGATAGTCAAGTTCTCAATTATTCTAAGGTTTACAGAGCTGCTATATTGCATAACTCCATGGGGCACCATTTACATAGACTCTAATACAAATGACACTTTCTAGAGGGAGTACATGGTGGTTCTAATATTTGTATCAACTATAAGTAATAAGATGGATGTTGAACAGGATTTTTCCTACTGTCCAAAAATCTCGTCTGAATTCCTGAAACAGAAAACAATAGCAGATAAGCACTTGATGCGTACTAGAATCATCCATTCAGAACATATTAGACAGCAGAATCAGACTGCCTACTATCAACCTCCAATTCAAATTCAAATTATATTGAATAAGACTAGAAATTTAGAAGATAATTCTTTGCAGTAAAGAGTGTTTTAGATTCTCTTTACCTCTTTCCATGAGGTTACAGAAGCATATTTTACAGTTGTATAATGTCAAAAGGTATATTACAAGAGAAATTCTTATAAGCGTGGGCCTCCTTTGAGAAGGGGACACTAGCATCTTACTGGTCACCTAACTGTAAAAACCAGAGAAAATGTCATGCAAGATCATTTTGGAAAAATTAACATGTATTTCATGAAATTCTTGAGTCAAGCAAGAACACAGATTATGGTGGCTACTTTCTATCTGGAAAGTTCTGTAAGTAGTAGACTGGTTGAAGCTGTCTCTAATGGCATAATAAAGAAAAGGGGCCTGGTAGCAGCAATCTTCAAATTCATGGTCTGGCATGGCAAGGATAAATGTGAATTTCATGACCCAGGTGAAAAACAAAAAGGTCACTTGGCTCAAGCCAACTTGATGGAAGTTTAATTAAGAAGGTTTATGCTGAACTAAAAAGACTCTAGCATTAGAGGCTGTAGTTCTTCTGGGGACAGAAAATGAGAGGATTTCAAGAACTGAGCAGGAGAACACAACATCCAAGTTAGAGAAGACAGCAGTAAGAAAATCTGCGTTGACCTTAAAATGATCTAAAAATTGGCTCAATAAAAGAATTAACATTTGGACACTTTTTTTTTTTTAGTAGAACACAGAACAACCAGCTAATGTTAACTAGAAGACCACAGCAGCCTAAGTAAAAAATATCCAACTCCCTAAATCTCTAGTCTCTCTTCATTCTTGCTCTGACTCTGGAAGTAAAGTGGAAAGGCTGAGAAGAAAAAGAGTCAACTTTATACCCTTCTTTCCTTAGGGGAAGGTATCTCCAAGACAAGAATCAGACTTGAGCTGGAGAAATCAGGCTTATTATTGTTATTTTTTAAGTTAGATATGAAGTTGAAGTTTAGAATTCATATTGTAAATTTCAGTTTAGAAAAAATGAGTTTATGAATGAATCTATATTGATAAATGATATTCCTAACAAAATAAATGTTGAACTAGGGTGTTATTAAAACTTTGTTTCCATTGAAGTAAATATAATGTAAATTTGGGAGGATTTTCAAGTCAATTCAACTTACTAAAGTGAGAATATATATATATATATATATATATATTTTTTTTTTTTTTTTTTTTTTTTTTGAGTTGGAGTCTCACTCTGTCATACAGACTGGATTGCAGTGGCCACTCCTGGCCACTGCAGCCTCGACCTGCTAGGTTCCGGCGATCTTTCCGCCTCAGTCTTCCAAGTAGCTGGAATTACAGGCACACGCTACCACACCTGGCTAATTTTTGATTTATTGTAGAGATGAGGTCTCACCAAGTTGCCCAGGCGAGTCTCGAACCCGCGGGCTCAGGCAATCCACTCACCTCAGCCTCCCAAGGCTAGGGATTACAGGCTGAGCCACCGAGCCCGGCTGAGAATATATTTTTAAGAAATAAATAGGTTATGCTTGTCTAGTTTGTCATTCTTTCTCCACTATTTCCTAATACAATTTCTGGTAGGTTCTGAATAAATATGCATTATAAAATAATGAGTTTATTTAATACCTATTCAGTATTTATTACTCTCATGTGTGCTAAAAGTACATAAAATAATAAGACACACTATTCACAAGTAATTTGTGTTTTATTGACAGAGGAAAACAAAGAAAGATATAATTTAAATGTATAAGTATATAATTTAATTGATACTTTAATGATATATAATGTAATAAGACATTGTAGATGATAAGATACTTTCTTTTTCCACGTAAATTAGTTATGCAGGAAAAATCAACCAAAGATATTAAGAATAATGTAATACTGAAAATCTGAGAAACCCATGTGAATACTCTTATAGTTATATTTCTGACCTTGGAAAGCAGCTAAAGCATCTTAGGATAATAAATATTCTTTTAGGTTTTGCATAGAAAATATTTACTTTTACTTTTTTGATACTCTTTTGCTATGTTTTTGTCATGACATCTTTCTCCATTAAACAGAAGATACACAGTGTTTTGGGGGTTGGTTTCCTCTAAAGATTTTTTCTTTATTTTTTTGAAATGTTTAAAAAGCTGATTTATCATAAAAAGACACATTAAGACTTTACTAATAATCAAATTGAATTTTTAAAAATATAAACTTTTATGCTCATAATATTAAAAAATCCCATACTAAATCAACAGTGAACACACTTCCTTTTAGAAAGTAAAATAAATATAGAATCCAAATCTCAAACTCAATTACTAGGAAGAACAGAACAAATTCAGATTCTAATTTTTGGAACACTTAGAATATTTTATATTTAAACAATGAACAAATAAGTTAGCTTTCCAATTCCAGCAGGACTTACACATCTAAATTATTCATTAAAAATTAAATATGCATTCTAAGCAAAATAATTTCTCCCTCCACAAGGGATGGCACAAAAATAATTAACCCTTATCTGAGACTTTTACTTGAATTTGTGAATATACAATTTGTTCCATTTGGAAGAGAAATGTTTTGATGGGCCACCTTGGCAGCAAGAAAACAATCGCATATATTCTTTTCTGGAAAAAACCACAAATGGAATAATGTCTTTTAAGAAAAAACAAAACTGCAGTCTTTTATAAGACAATAGAAAATTATTTATAAATCAGAGTAATATTATTTTACCTGTGTTATAATGTGATATTTGCAGTTGGAGTTTTAAGAAGGAACTGGGGGAAGGGAGGGAAAGGCAAAGAGAGAGGAAGGAAGGAAAGAAGAAAGGAAGGAAGGAAACTGTATTCCAAAGGTTTGGGGAAAAGGCTATGGCAAATCCAGTAGCTAATCATGTGATATAAAATTTTGGTGCAGAATATATGGTATAGAGGTTGCATACATCTTTACAATGTAAGTACCTCAGTGTCATGGACCACAAATGGTACAATTCTTGAGAATGTTTATTCTTGATGATGTTTCATAGCATAGTTGAAAGAACTGCAATAAGATAGGATCCAGGAGCATTTAATTTGGAACTGGCTGCACAACAAGTTAACTACTAAAAAGATGTAGGTCAATTATGTTAATATTGCTAAACCTCACCTTCTTCATACACTGTTGAGTTAAAAGTAAAATGCAAAATAAAAATACCATTAAGATATTAAAAATCTTTACCAACTAGCTGACAATTCTTATTCATTGTGTCTAAAAGTAAAGTACATTATTCAATTTAGGTCATATCTATATTTTTCAAATACATCTATTTAATAAAATACAGACATAGGGTTTCACTTGAGTAGATACAGTAGGCTCACATTTTATCTAATTTTTGTAGTCATATTTGCTAAAACAATCCAGAATGGCATGCAACCAGTAACATTGGTGTAATAATTTTGACATGATTATTTAAAAATTGTTCTTAAAATTAAGTGAATCTTTACATTAAATTTCCCAAAATGATATACATGTAGCTTATACAAAATAATTTATGTATAATATAGCGTTACATATTAATCATTTTACTACACTACATTTTTACTACATAGTAAAAATAAAATGACCAGACAAATATGCAGAGCTACCATTTGACAACTATAGGCCCTATGTAATTCATATGATCTTAGTGCATTAATTTTCTTGAGCAATGAAAATTAAGTAATGGGTGTTTAATGGAGCTGTAACTTGCATTGTATTGAACAGGGTATATATGGCTGCATTTTTTTTTTTTTTTGAGTTGGAGTCTCACTCTGTCGCCCAGACTGGAGTGCAGTGGCCGCTCCCAGCCACCGCAGCCTCAACCTGCTGGGCTCCGGCGATCCTTCCACCACAGCCTTCCAAGTAGCTGGAACTACAGGCGTGCACTACCACGCCCGGCTAATTTTTTGATTTATTGTAGAGATGAGGTCTCGCTTGCCCAGGCGGGTCTCGAACCCACCGGCTCAGGCAATCCACTCACCTCAGCCTCCCAAGGCGCGGGATTATAGGCTGAGCCACCGAGCCCGGCTGGCTGCATATTTTTGAAGCCAAATATTTGTGTGACACATTACTTGGCTTCATTTATTAAAGACTAATAAATAATGTTCTATCTTAATGGCATTTTAGTGTTTTAAAAATGTGTATGCAATACTCCCAAAACTTATAAGCAAAAATATTTGATTCTTTATTACTACTTCATACTGGACTATGTTGGCAGAAAGAACATCGAGGGCTTAAATTCCATCAGCAAGTAAAAGTCTATTGCATTTACAGTTATATGCATTTCACTAAGAATTTCTTTTTCAAAAACATAAAATGTCAATCTATGATTTATAATCTGTAATAAAGCTATCAAGAAGGCCGAATTCTTAGTTCATAAAGCAACACGTTATTATGCTTCATAGATAAATCTGTAGGAGAAGAAAAACTATATTTGAAAGGAGATTTGGAGAGTTTACATGTTTATTATAAAGCTGAACCAAATTTCTTATTCTTTCCCATCATAGTCAATATTGCATTATACTACATACAAATTTGTGTTTGTGTAATACCTTTTTACTTACTGGGCTGTATATTTCATGAGTACAATGTCAGTTTTCCCACTCAGAATTTAGGAGAGTGCTCAATGTGTAGACAGTAAATATTTGTGGAATGAATGAATACACATATGACTAGCTAGTGAAATCGAACTAGCTATCAGATAATTTTGAAATATTAACTAAAATTCTAGCCACCAAAAGAAAATAAATAGTTTTAATTTTAAGAATATTTTCAAATTAATAGAAAAATAGAAAAGCAAATTTGTGACTTAGCCTCTCTTTTCTCCAGAATTAAATATCTCTTCCTTTTAAGGTTGATCTTGTTGCAATTTTGGTTAAGGTGTGTGTGTGTGTGTGTGTGTGTGTGTGTGTGTGTGTGTATGCACGTATGTGCATAATATATATAAACAAATAAAATGTATAAATAAATTATATAAAGGTAATTTCCCAAGAATAAATTGCAATCAAGGAAAAAAATTTAAAACCCAGACTGTAAAAATAGAAATATTTCTTGAATATTTATCCTCAACAACCTTTGATAGAAGACACTACATTATGCACAAATCCCTTTTTCTCTTTTCTGTAAAGAAAAAATGGATCTAGCCATTAACAATTGGCCTGAAAGTTTTACTTATCTAAGCTCTGCATGATTGGAATGTTTTGCCAACTTATAGTGGACAGAGTTACATGGGTTTTTAAAAGCAAATAAATGAATGTAATCTTACACTAAGGGAAGGGGAAAGGTTGGAAAGAATTCTGTAGTATAAGCACTGAGCCTGTTTTCCGTATGGCACACTTCCAATGTGATAAAGAATATCAAATCTTAAACTGATATAAATATGTTGTACATATATGCAGCAGATTTCTGTGCTAGCTCTCAGGAGTACAATTAGATCTGAAATAGAAAGACCAATTGAGAGTGTGGGTATAAAAATCTCAAACCACCAATTTCAGGAGAATTTTTGCACTGTCAGCAGTATTCTGTTCATTTGGAAAAAAAAATCTTACTCTGAGATTTTGTGTATGTTGATGGGTATGTTTGCACACAGATATATAATATAGACCACTAGGGGCATATGGACACCCCAGGTGAGCTAATAAACTGTCACTCCTTCAAATCAATATGCTTTCAGTAGTTCTTCTAAGTCGGGTAGAAGAAGGTTAATGTCTATGTGGCAGAAAAGGAGGGAGGGTGCCTTATGGTTGGGAGTTGTTAGTCTCTTCCTATTTTCTCAAACAATTCACTTCTAGTCCCATATCCTACTTGGCAAAACTAATAATCTTTTAGTTAATGGGGTCTATGTTTAAGAAGGCTGTTAAAATTGCTCTGTTGATACTTAATGGCTTTCTTGTGTTTTACCCATCTGTTTAAATAAATATGAAAGAATTTTTCCACCTCATATATTTCCAACTAAAAATGATCTTGTATAAATGATATTCTTTGTATATTTACATTTCAGTAATTTTAGGACTTTTTTGGATTCCTGAGCAACTACCTAAGTGGCCTGACACCTGAGTCGTTTTACTAAACCACAAACCTGTAAAGCCTAGCCATCAAAGTGAGATGGTAGTAACCCTAGAGTTTTGTGATGGAAAACCTCCTCCTCACTTTGGGACCATCTGCTTAATTTCTTTTTTCTTCTTCTTCATCCTCTTTAGAACCTTCTTGCCCTTATTTTTTCCTTTTGAATTCTTCTTTTAGAAAACATGCTTGTATTACCAATCTGTATATATTAGAGTGTGTGACTAGGTAATCTCACCTAAAATACTATATCTTTTCAGATATTCTAAGGGTATTAAAACTTTTTTTAAAGACGCTGTGAAAATCAAGACAATTGAGTAAAGGACTTTGTTAGTAATGCAGAATATCTTGATGGACCACACTGCCTACTATACTTAGATACTTAGAGGATTTACTTTTATTTTTTGAAATCAGAATATTTTATTTTATGAGTTGGAAGTCTTACAGAGTGCTGAATTCAGTGACAAAAGCATAATTTAGATTAATGTGGCTAACTTACTTCACTAACACAAATAAATGGATGTTAGTCTTCATATAAATCTGGGAGAGACCAGATGTTGGAGAAGTGGTAGCATGTGTATACAAATTAATGTACACACAGGAACACACGTATGCACACATGCACAAATACACATTATAAACAGTCATTCTATATAAGCTAAAAAAAGCTAGCAAGATTTGGTAAATTTTACGTGTTGATCACTTTATTTGGGAATCACAAACACACACACAATTACAAATCAGGCAAATATTTCTAGTATATCTATATCAATTTAAAAAACACTTATATTTTGAAGTATACTCAAAGGAAGTTGCAAAAAAATACAAAGCTTTCTGTATATTCTCCACGAAGCTTTCCTCAATGCAGATATCTCGTAGAGTGCAAACTCAGGAAATTAGGACATTACTGCTAACTAGAGTACATTCCTTTCACCATTTTAAAATCTACATTTATTTGGGAGCATATATGATTCTGTGAAATTTTATTCTATGTATAGATGTATGTAACAACCACCAAAATTAAGATACAGAAGTCTTCAATCATCACAAAACATGTTACCTCTGCTTGTTTGTACCCACCAGTTTGACACACACACACACACACACACACACACACACACACACACACACACTCTCTGTCACCTGGCAATCACTAATATATTTTCCATCTTTATATTTTTCTCATTTAAAAAATATTATATAGATGGAAGTAACTATACAGTATTCAAGATTTTGAGATGGACTTTTTCCCATGAAGCATAAAGGTCTTGAGGTTCAATCAGTTGTTGGATACATCCAATAGCTCATTCCATTTATTAATGAGTAGTATTCCATTGTATAAATGTATGAACATGGGTGATGGTTCATACATTTACCAAAGAGAAGATATCTGGGCTGTTGTTTGGATTTTTCTTTTATAAAGTTGCTGAGGACATTCATATACAAGTTTTGATTTTTGGAATTTTATTTTATTTTTTGGTGTGGAAATAAGTTTTTATTTCTCTGGGATGAACATCAAAAAGAGATGCATATTTAGATTTGTAAGAAGCTGCAGTTCTCTTTTCAAGAGTGTATCATTTTATATGCCTACCAGCAATGGAAGAGACATCTAGTTTCTTTGCATTCTTTCCTGCATTCACTATTATTGATCTTTTTAATTTTAACTTTTCTGATAGATATGTAGTGATACATCACTGTGATTTTTGTTTATATTTTTCTAATAACTAATGATGTTAGAGATCTTTCATGTGCTTATTTCATGTCCATCTCTTATGTCTGTTTTCTAAGTGAATAGTTTGTTTCTCTATTATTGAATTTTGAAATTCTTTACATATTCTAGAAATAAGGTCTTTTGTAGTCAGATATGTGGTTTGCAAATCTTACCCAGTTTGTGATCTCCTGTACAGAGTTCTTTTACAGTGCACAGGTTTTTAATTTTGATGGTCTAATTTTTTTTTCTTTTCTTTTGTGGATTATGCTTTTTATATAGTGTCTAAGAATTCTTTGCCTAACCCTGAGTCTCAAAGGTAACCTCCTATGATTGATTCTAAAGTGTTTATGGTTTCATTTAAATATATATATGAGTCAGAGTCTCACTCTGTTGCCAAGGCTGTAGGGCAGTGGCAAGCTCATGGCTACTACAGTCTCGACCTGCTGGGCTTAGGTGATCCTTCAGCCTCAGCCTTCCAACTAGTGGGACTACAGTAGTAGTGGACAACCACACCCGGCTATTTCTTTTGATTCATTGTAGAGTCAAGGTCTCACCATGTTGTCCAGGCTAGTTTTGAACTCCTGGGTTTAGGTAATCCTCTCTCCTTAGCCTGCAAAAATGCTGGAATTACAAGGGTGAACCACTGCACTGACTCATATTTATATTTAAATATATAATTCATCCACTCTGAAATACCTTGGCATCTTCCTAACCAGAGAAGTGAAAGACCTTTACAATGAGAACTACAAAACCCTGCTCAAAGAAATCCAAGAAGACACAAACAAATGGACAAATATTCTATGCTCATGGATAGGAAGAATCAACATTGTTAAGATGTCCATCCTACCAAAGGCAATCTACAGATTCAATGCAGTACCCATTAAGTTACCAACATCATTCTTTTCAGACCTGGAAATGACAATACAGAAATTTATATAGAAACATAAATGACCACAAATAGCCAAAATAATCCTTAGCAGAAGAAACAAAGCAGGAGGTATCACACTTCCAGACTTCAAACTTTACTTTAAGGCTACAATAATCAAAACAGCCTGGCATTGGTACAAGAACTGGCATATAGACCAATGGAACAGGAGAGAAATTCCGGAGGCAAAGCCTCAATTTCTCAGCCAACTCATCTTCGACAAAGCCTCCACCACCTACCAGTGGGGAGAGGAGAACCTATTCAGTAAATGGCGCTGGGAAAATTGACTGATCACATGCAGAAGATTGAAACAGGATCCCTGCCTATCACCATACACAAAAATTAACTCTAAATGGATCAAAGACCTAAATGTAAAACCTCAAGCTATAAGAATTTTAGAAAATGCAGTAGACACCCTTATGAAAATTGGAACTGGCAACGAATTCCTGAGCAAAATTCAAGTGCCCATACCATAAGAAATAAGATACACAAGTGGGACCTCATCAAACTGACAAGCTTCTGCAAAGCAAAATAAACCATCAAGAGAGCAGGGAGACAGCCCACAGAATGGGAAAAAGTATTTGCCAACTGACAAAAGTCTAACATCTAGGATCTACAAAGAACTCTAACACGCCAAAAGGAAAAAACCAAAGTGCCCCATTAAAAAGTAGGATAAAGATATGAATACACACTTCTCAAGAGAAGATATACCAGTGGCCAACAGACACATGGAAAAGTGCTCATCTTCACTAATCATCAGAGAAATGCAAATCAAAACCACATTGAGATACCACCTAACCCCAGTAATAATGCCCATCATTAATAAAACAAACAACATATACTGGCGAAGATGTGGAAAAAAAGGGATTGCTTCTACACTGCTGGTGGGAATGCAAACTAGTTCAACCTGTCTGGAAAACAATGTGGAGATTTCTAAAATAACTGGACATTGACCTTCCATATGACTCAGCAATTCCCCTACTGGGAATATACCCAGAGGAACTCAAAACATTCTACAGAAAAGATACCTAAACATGCATGTTTATTGCAGCACTATCCACAATAGCAAAAACATGGAACCAATCATGCTACCCATCGAAGCTGGTCTGGATTAAAAAAATGTGATACATATCCACAGTGGAATATTATGCAGCCATAAAGAAGGACAAACTTGAATGGATTCAGAGTCAATAATTCGCAGCAACTTGGATGGATTTAGAATCAATAATACTCAGTGATCTATCGCAGAAACAAAGATCACATGTTCTCACTCATAAGTGGACCCTGACCATTTACCATAATACTATAAGAAAGGGATTGGCAGTAGCAGGATACTGCCAGGTTAGTGTCACAGTGGACACAACATCAATAATGGTACCTGATCTCAAACCAAGCAAATTGGGCACCAAAGGGAGGCCCAAACTTTACCTTTATGATGTCCACTTATATCCCTAATCCTGAATTGTACCCCACATCTTTAAAAAAAAAATCTTGCAGTAGTGTTCATATTAACAAAAGACTGACAATGGTCTTCCAAACTAGGAACAACTCAAAGGCCCATCATTATTATGATATATGAATATTGTACATCGTTACTGTATCATAAATTTTTAAATTACTATATAAGTATTGTATACCATATTACATATAAAGTATTATATATAGAAATAACATCCAATACTGAAAATAGCAATTTTACTAAATGTGTCAAAAATGGATAAATCTAAGAAATGTAGAGTGAAATAAATCACAAAGAAATATGTACAGAATGATTCCATTTATAGAAATTAAAAATAAAAATATAACAATACATTTTTAAGGATATATACACACATAATAACATGACAAAAAAAGCAAGGAAATGATCAAGAAAATTTTCAGGATTAAAGATTACCTCCTCAAAAGTGATTGAATTCTATGTCAATGGGGCTTAAAGGTTTTTTTTTTTTTTTTGGCATTGGCAAGGTTCTATTTTTTAATCTAAGTGTTGGTTATGCAGGTGGTTATTGTAGCATTAGTATTTAAACTACACTTGTAATTATATATGATATTTTTACACATGCTGTGTTTCCCAACAAAATAAAAATCAGAAAAAATGGTATTGCTCCATTTTGTTTTGTTTTAATTAGCTAGTCTAGTTTTCTAGTATTCTCTCTGACATGGATCACACACACACACCCCTGTTTTTTTGCTTCGTGTTCTTCATAACTTTGCATCTGATCAGCTTGTAAATTGAATGGAGAAATGAGTTTCTTTTTACAGTTCTTTCAAAATTGATGCATTTTGATCATATTTTTCATGTTCCACATATGATTAATATATTTAAATATTGTCAGAGTTTCCTTTGGGGCTGGGGAGTAGAGAAACAACCTAACACTTTTGTAAATCAGTTCATTTTTGAAAAGCTCCTAGGAATTTTATTAAGTCTGGAAATTATAATAAAGAAAGTCTCTTTTTTAGAAGGATCAAGTAGCCAGTTAGCAGAAAAAGAAATAAATTTAACTACTTTATATATTAATAGAGCAAAGGGGATGAAAGTCTGTTCATTTGAGAAGTGGGCAAACAAAATTTAATTTTAATTTCTTCAATAGGAAAATAAATCCAGGGAGATAAGTAACTTAATATCATAACTTAAAAGCTTATTTTATTTATAAAATCTTTTAAAAACTTAAATTTATAAATGTGGACATGTACAAATTATAATTTTATTAAATGAAGATATAGGTGATGTGGATTTTTCAGGTCAGCCTGGGCTTCAAGAGCGACAGCTCAATGGGTCAGCCAAGCCGCAGGGAGTCGTGGAGGAGCTGGTAACCCTAGCCCCGGAAGTGGCTTACCAGCTAATGGGCTGGTAAGTCAAGCCCTGAGAGTGTTGCAATTCAGGGTGGAAGGGGGAGCAGCAAGCCAAGTCCTGAGAGTGTTGCGATTTGGGGGGCTGGCAAGCCTAGCTCTTGGGGTGTTGACTCTAACAGGCTGAAAGGCCAAACCTTGAGAGTGTTACTGGTTCAGTGGACTGGCAAGTCCAGCCCCCTGGGTGTCTCAGCTTTGAAGTCTTGCCTTATTCTAGCAGTTCTCCTGGTTCAGCCGGCTCTGTCAGCTGGCAAGCTAGTACCTTGGGTGCTCTGCTTTTCAACTCTGACAATCTTCTGCAACAATCTTCTGCAGCTCTTCAGGTAGCAACTCTTCAGGGTGGAGGTTCTTGTCTCATGCCCAGGAAGAATGAGGGACATGGACTGCTGGAAAGTAAGCAGGATTTATTGACAGGACAAAGAAGCTCCCTTGGTGGGAGGGTACCCAAAGGGGTTGCCAGTCTGGGGCCAAAACCTGGTGCTTATATAGCCCTAAGTTCAAAATGGTGGCTTGCACTAGCTGTGAGCTGTTGCTGTTTTGATTGGTCAGTATTAAGGACCAATCGGCTGGAGGTAGAGGCCTAATGGTGAGCTGATTGGCTGCTTTTTCATCCCAGGAGTGAGGACTTTAGCTCTAGCTTGAGAGGCTCGCAGGGAGCTTGTTTACCAATGCCAAGCTTAAGAGGCCTGCCAGAAGATCCCTACATTATTACCAGAGGACTCGCCTGTCTATCTGCCTAGTCTTTCTCTAGCTATCTACTGTCTCATAGGTATGAATGTTTATTAGCCCCCAATATGTGCAACAATATATTAGATAGTATCTTATTTTTTAAGTCAAAATAACTGGAAGAATTAAGCAGTATTTTTTTTTTTTACATAAAACCAGATTTTAAAGTTTTTATTAAGACCTTTTTAATGCTGGGATAAGATCAGTTAAGGTATTCTTAAAACTTAAGCTGCTTTTATATCATTATAACAGGTATTAACCACATAATCAAATACTGACAATATGCAGACATTTATCAAGATAAAATTATGTCATGTTTTCTCTTTAGGGATTAGATTCTTTTTCGAATCATGAATTAATATCTTGCCTTTTAATTCATTGAATTTTACTTTTAAATCTCCTTGAGATGTGTTCAAAAATTTTTTAAATACATTACTCAGACATAACTAGAACTATTACCCAAGTAGCCATGTAATATATTGTCAAAATTAATAACCACCTAATTGATCATGTACTTGCTGACAATAGAAAAGTGCTTTTTAAAATTTACTTTCAAGAATGATAGAAATAGTAATTATAACAATTGTGTAGGGTTGAAGTTTACAATGCAATATAAAATATGTTATTATAGTCAACCCTAGACAAATAAATGACTGATACTACTATTTTACAGATTAGGACAGAAGGATCAGAAAGCTTGTGAAAAGTCCCAAAGTTCCACAACTCTTAAGTTTTGGGTAATGATTCTTTGTGATGCTGCCCCATTTGTGTTTGTCTTATAAGTGAAGACACCACCACTAACTGCCCTTTGGCTCTGTACAATATTTTCAAGAATATCTGTATGTAGAATAACTATATAAAATAGATCAGAGATCAGGCAAGTTTTCTTCTAGCCCATTGTAAAAGATTTGGGCTCCTTCAACTTAATGGTTCTTAGCTGTAATGCTTACCTATTTATTGTGTTTGATGCATCCATATAAACCTCTCCACGTTGGCCCTTTGGGAACTGTGGACAAAAGAAACTGACATGAAAATGAAGCCATGAATAATAAAGTGATTTGTCTTTCATTAAGGAGTATCATGTCTTTTGCCAGAACCCATAAAACTGGCCAACTTGTTAGTTTGAAGATATCGTAAAATCTGTGACAGTTCTTGACAATAAATTGTGGAGCAGAGAAACAAAATATATCTTTTGTTTCATGGTTCAGTATATATTTTACAGACTGCAGTGGGTCCCATGACACCAAATTAATATATTTGAATTTCCAGGATATTTCTTTCTACCTGAAAATGAGGAGAATGTCTGCTATTGCATTCTAACTGAGCTAAGTATCTCACATACAATTATTTTGGTTTTAAGTATATAAAACTGGATATCTCTGGAGGGATATGAACAGCTGATAACAATGGTAGTATCTGACAAAGAAAAATACATATTAAAAAAGTGGGAGAAAAAAATTTTTAAACCATATATATATTTGCTTACATTTTTGTAATATGTGTTTTTCTCTTCCAGTTGCTACCATTGTTACCAGTTGTTCATATGCTTACAGAGATACCCAGTTTTATATACTTAAAACCAAAATAATTGCACATGAGATTCTTAGCCCAATTTGAATACAAATATGTATACGGTTTTAAAAAAATCTTTCTCCCATTTTTGTAATATGTATTTTCCTTTGCCAGATGCTTCCATTGTTATTTTAACTGTCAATAAATCAAGCACTCTGGGTTTGCAGTCTGAACTAATTGACTGAATTTCATTGATTCCAGTTACTTAAAATTAACTTCTGTATGCTTCAGTTTCCTCATTTATAAAATTGTGTAATTATAATAATTACCTAATAAGTTATTAACCTAATGGCTTTGTTTTTGTTTTTGTTTTTTGTTTTTTTGTTTTTTTTTGAGTCCCAGTCTTACTCTATTGCCCAGGCTAGAGTGCACTGACACGCTCGCTGCCACTGCAACCTCTGCCTGCTGGACTCAGGTGAATCTTCTGAGTCAGCCTTCCAAGCAGCTGGAACCACAGGCATGCACCAAAACATCCAACTATTTTTTTTTTTTTTTTTTATTGTAGAGACAAGGTCTTGTCAGGTTGCCCAGGCTGGTCTTGAATCCCTGGGCTCAGGTAATCCTCTCGCCTTGGCCTCCTGAAATGCTGGGATTACAGGCATAAGCCACCATACCTGGCCACCTTAAAGGCTTTAATACAGTGGCTTAGAGTAAGAGTTCAATAAGTATAAGCTATAATTATTCAAAATGATTTTAAAGATAATTTTTGAATTATTTTGAACCAACTATCTGGTCCACTCTGACATGGTTTTCTTGCAACCAGTACTTAAGCATGCCTTTTTGATTATAGCAATTCTGTGGGCATAGCCAAGACCAGTGATTTTCTTAGTTAGGCTGGATCTTACTGTTAAGCCCCATACTTGATTAACGCTGTCTTTCTTAACTATGGTGTAATGCATTAATAATATAAAATATTATATAATACATATTATATATATATATATACTTCAGTTCAGACTGAGATGTAAATTACTGATGCCAGAACATACATTTTGCACATGTTTTATTGGGGGAAACGTAAGAGAAGAGCACTGATTGTCCTAGCAAAGGGTTAATGATGCCATAGATACCATCGGAAGATGACACAAATAATTCTCGAGAGTGAAAACACAATTTGTTCATGACAAATTTATCCCTTGGATCTGGGGTTCCCAATTCCCAAACACGCAGCAGGAGGTGAGCGGCAGGGGAGCAGAGCTCAGTCTTATGGCAGATCAGAGGCAGCATTAAATTCTCACAGGAGCAGGAACCTTATTGTGAACTGTGCATATGAGGGATCTAGGTGGTGCCACCCCCCACGATCTCTGTGAAACAGTTGTCTTCCATGAAACCAGTTTCTGAGGCCAAAATCGTTGCAGATCTCTGCCTTAGATGACCATTGCTTCAGTAAATGGTTACTAATTATTATTATTATTTTTTTTTATTATTTTATTTTATTATGTTATTGTGGGGTGCAGTTAGGGGTTAGGCATACAAAAATATTTCGTTCAGGTACCCTTGTTGATAAGAGGTGTCTCCCCATCCTCAGATAGATACCCACCACCATTAATCCCATCCCCCTC
>CAUYQG010092773.1:0-13739 GCA_963574415.1 Tarsius wallacei
AAATTATCCACTATGACCAAGTAGGCTTCATCCTCAGGATGCAGGGCTGGTTCAACAACTGCAAGACCATAAATGTAATTAAATACACCAACAGATGTAAAAACTAAACAAAACAAAAAACCCCCACATGATTATATCATTGGATACAAAAAAAGCTTTTGATAAAATCCAGCATCCTTCTTTATAAAAACCCCCAAACACCTAGGTATAGAAAAAACATACCTGAAAAGACTAAGTGCCATCTATGATAAACTCACAGTCAGCATATTGCTAAATGGACAGAAAATGGAAACACTTCTCTGGAAAACCAGAAAAAAGACAAGACTGTCCACTCTCACCCCTACTGTTCAACACTGTGTTGGAAGTCCTAGCTAGAGCAATTAGCCAAGAGAAGGAAATCAGGGATATCCAGATAGGAAAAGAGGAAGTTAAGTTATCCCTCTTTGCTGATAATGAAATATCTATCTGCAAAACCTATAATAGCCTGTAATAGCTTGCTTGACATAAGTTACTCCATTTTGTAACAGATCTTTCATCTTAACCTAAAAATAACCCCCTTGTGCAACCTTCCCGTAATTGCACCACACACCCACATTCTTGTTCCCTGCAGTGCTTGGAAACTCCCTAGTTGCAAAATCTTTAGCTATCTGTACCCTTTCACAACCAAATATTCTGCCAAGAAAATGTAAGTCAAACTGTATAACATATAATTTCTGCCTTTATAAGCCCCCTGCTCACTTTGTTCAGGGTCAAGAGTTCTTTGGACACTAGTCCACTCTCGACCACCAGCTATTAAAGGACTCAAAATCTGACTCTCTGCATGTTGGCAACTTCTTTCTTGTACTCTGGTCAAAACATTTTGAGGCCCCAGCGAGATATTGCCAACCTCAGGAGGTGGCCTTGCTCTGGCTCCCCCCAGCTTGGGGGAGAAGTTATAGGGGATGCACCCCCTGAGTCAGTCCAGGGCCTCATAGCCTCTCATCTGGCTATGGGGTCCTGGAATGACCACTGATTTCCTCTTGTCTCAAAAATTCCTGAGTCCATCTGCATTCTCCTAGGAGGTAAGAATCTGTTTAATCTGTTTATTCTGTATGTGGCCACAATTCTGTTGAGGAGGACAGAGCCTGATGAGACCACTCCTTAGACTCTGTTCATTGACCCAAGATGTTGTAGAACAGTGTCTTGGTTTAGTATCTGATTTCTGTTTGGGTACCCTTTTGAATTCTGTGAGCTTATGCAATTTCTAGACCCCTGTCATCCTTGGCCCCTTTCCTTGCTTTGCCTGATTGCTGTGCTTTTTGCTACAGGTCTTGCCTCTGCCATGCCTTTAGTTTGGTCATCGTTGGCCAAGTTTCTGTTAGCTATCACATATCTCTTTGTAATAGCAAGTTTGATTCTCATTAGGTATCTCCTGTGATTTACTGGTTTTGGCAATATGGGGTCATGGGCTTTCAAGCCCTCCAGTCCCCTGGACTGTATAATAAGGAACTTCTCTGTCGGGTTCATGGAGGACTATGGTGTCTGTCTCTCCACAGACAGACTCTGGACCGTCTGTGAAAATAATTGGCTAGCATTTAATGTTGAATGGCCCTCCACTGGGTCTCTGGATGTTCATGTCACTAAGTCTGTTTGGAAGGTTGTTACAGGGACTCCTGGTCACCCTGACCAGTTTCCCTATATTGACCAATGGTTAAGTTTGGTCCAAAATCCACCCCTGTGGTTAAAGATATGTTTCCTTAAAACTCTCAGTTGTGTCCTTGTTTCTAAACCTCTGATTTGTAGCCCTTGACTTCGTCCTCCTTTTCCATTCTCCCCAACTCCTACCCCCACTGGGTTGTATCCTGTTTTACCCCCCTTCTACTGAGGATCCGCTTGAGGACCCAGTTACCTCTGACTCCAATCCACCACCTTATAATCCTCAGGCTTCCTTACCTACCATCACTTCTTCCACCTCTCCTCCTTCCTCTCCACCTTTGGCTTCTCACCTCTGATCCCAAAAGAATCCAGCCCCTCTCCTACCCCTTTGGGAAGTGCCCCTTCCACAGGGGAGAGATCAGACTGAGCAACCTTTCCTGGTGTATATTCCTTTTTCTACCTCTAATTTGCACAATTAAGAACTAAAAAATCTGCCTTTTTTTTGGAGAAACCTCAGGTTTTAACCTCCCTGGTAAAATCAATCATGTACACTCATTGTCCCACCTGGGATGATTGCCAGCAGCTCCTTTGCCTGGGATGATTGACAATAGCTCTTTTACCTGGGATAATGGCCAGAAGCTCCTTTTAACCCTATCTCTGAGAATTGAGAACACATTAGAGCTGAGGCTAAAAAGTCTATTCTAGCCTTAACTGTGGGTACACAGAAAGAAAATCAGCAAACATTAGATGAGGTATTTCTCTCTCCTCACCCAAATTGGGACCCTAACATTTTGGCAGGGTCCAAGGAATTAAATACCTATCACCAGACTCTATTAGCTGGCTTGAGGGGAGCGGCCCAGAAACCTATCAATTTTTCTAAAACTACCAAGATTCTCTAGAGTCCTGAGGAATCTCTGGGGACATTTCTTGAATCCCTTCAGGAGGATTTTAATACTTATGCCCCATTTGATCCCTTGGCCCCTGAGAATGCTTTAGCTATCAATTTGGCACTTGTGGCTCAAGCAGCTCTGGACATCCAGAAAAAGTTGCAAAAGCTTGAGAGATTTGCAGGAATAAATATTTCTCAGCTACTCAAAGTAGCCCCAAAGTTTTTAATAACTGTGATGCTAAGAAACAGAAACAGACAACTCAAGAGACAGAAACGGGTCACCCACTCATTCCTCATAGCTCTGGACTGCTCTCTCATGGACTGGGATTCACTTCAAAAATCAAGGGCCACTATTGTGTTTTCCCTGACAAAACTGAAATGTTTATTCCTACTGCCTATCAGATGCTCTGAACTGTTCCACTTTCTGAAGAATACCACTTAACTTCTTCTAATTCTCCCACTGAAAATGCCTCATCAAGTTTACTTCTACAGTTACAACAAGAGTCTCCTTCAGTCTGGGTGGAGACCAACCCACCAGGATTGGCAAAGCAACACCCTCCAGTCATGTCGAACAAATTCTAACTTGGGGGACACCAGTCAGCTAACTTGGACATGGTTGCCTCAGGGGTTCAAAAACTTCCCAACACTTTTTGGGGAAGCCTTGCAACAGGACTTATCAGTATTCTGTGCCCTACACCCTGAATGTACTTTGCTCCAGTATATAAATGATCTCTTGCTTGCAGCGGCAGACTTGGACAGTTGCTTAAAAGGCACTAAGGCTTTGTTGCAGCTTCTCCAGGACTTGGGCTACTGTGTATCAGCTAAGAAAGCACAACTCTGCTCAACTGAAGTCTCCTATCTGGGATACCAGCTGAAAATGGGTAAGCGAACACTGGCCTCAGCTTGAAAAGAAGTCATTCTCCAAATCCCCATGCCAACCTCAAAAAAACAGGTACAGGAATTCCTGGGGGCGGTGGAGTATTGCCAGCTGTGAATTCCAGAATTTGCTGAGATTACAAGCCTCTATACATAGCCACGGTAGGGGATCAGCTCCTAAAATGGACTGCTACTGAGAAACAAGCATTCCAACAGTTAAAAACAGCTCTCACCCAAGCCCCAGCTTTAGCCCTCCCAAATGTTACCAAGCCTTTTCACTTGTTTATTCATGAATAGCAGGGACTTGCAAAAGGGGTTCTTACTGAGACCCTAAGACCCTGGAGATAACTGGTAGCTTATTTGTCCAAAAGATTAAATCCAGTGGCCTCTGGACGGCCATCCTGTCTTTGGGCCATCACTGCTACAGCTGTACCAGTTAAAAAAGCAGATAAGCTGACTTTCAGTCAAAACCTGGCTCTAACAATTCCCCACACTGTTGAGACTCTGCTCCAGGGAGCCTCTAGCCACTGGATGTCAAATGCTCATATCACTCAATATCAGAGTCTCCTACTTGACCAGCCTTGACTAATTTTTCTCCCACTCATAGCTTCAACCCCGTAACCCTACTACCTGATGATAATCCAGAAACACCAGTTCATGACTGCGAAGACATATTGGACATCTCTCAAGCCAGCTGATCTGATCTTCGGGGCACTCCCTTAAGCCAGGTTGATGCTGACCTGTTCATGGATGGCAGCAGTCTGGTAATAGGGGGAGTCCACAAGGCTGGTGCAGCAGTAACCACAGCTCACAACATAATCTGGTCACAGTCTTTGCCCGATGGAACAACAGCTCAAAAGGCTGAGTTAATTGCTTTAACCCAGGCCCTGCGCTGGGGTACAGGAAAACAGGTAAACATCTTTAGTGATAGCCGGTATGCCTTTGCTGTACTTCATGTCCATGCCATGATTTACAAGGAACCAGGACTCCTTTCCGCAGTGGGTAAGACTATAAAAAATAAGGAAGAAATCTTAACCCTTTTAGAGGCTATAATGAAAACTTTTCCAGTTTCTTCTCTCCCACAGCAGCCCAACTACACCCAAAGATAAAAAGAAGAAGCGGACCCAGCAGGAACTTACAAAAGGTCTGATGACTGGTGAATTAAAGACTCTAGAATTATTTTGCCTGCAGCCCTCACACACACAGTAGTAAAACAACTTCATTCCACCACCCATTTGGGAGGTACCAGAATGGCTGAGCTGTTAAATCGCTTTTATCATATTAATGATTTAAAAAGCTGGACTGCCTCAGTGGCCAAAATGTGCCCTGCTTGTGCCCACATCAACCCAAAAGGAGGGCTGAAGCATCCAAAAGGAATCAGGGCTCGTGGATTAAGCCCTGGCAAAAAATGGGAAATAGGCTTTACTGTAATAAAACCCCCTCAGGCGGGGTACAACTATCTACTGGTGTTTGTAGATACTTTTTCTGGATGGGTAGAAGCTTTAGTCACACACACATAAAAACTTTTGCAAAGTTTTTGTTAAATGAAATAATTCCTAGTTTTGGGCTCCCCCTCTCTAATGGCTCTAATAATGGTCCTGCCTTTCCCTCATCCATAAATTCAGCTGGTTAACTTATGACTGGAAATTACACTGTGCTTACCAACCACAAAGGTCTGGACAGGTAGAATGCATGAACCAAACTTTAAAAAGTACTTTAACCAAATTAATAATAGAGACTGGTGGGAAATGGATAAGCTTTTTGCCTCTGGCCCTTCTCCAGGCCAGATGCACTCCAAACAAGGCTGGGTTTACTTCATATAAAATCATGTTTGGGAGACCCCCTCCTCTGTTACCCCAGATCCCATTCTTGAAGGATCCCATTCTTGAAGAAATCACTAATCAGTCTCTGTTAAAATATGTCCAGTCTCTGCAATAGGTCCAGGATATTGTCCACACCAACGTCCGAGCCGCTTTGCCAATCCATCCTCCATGCTGTGTCATTCGTTCCAGCCTGGGAACTTGGTCTACATCAAAAAGTTCCAGAAAGAAGGACTAACTCCCACCTGGAAGGGACCCTATGAAATCATCCTCACCAACCCAACAGCACTCAAGGTTGCTGGAATATTGGCTTGGATTCATCACTAGCGAGTCAAGGAAGTCAAAGAAGATGACGTTGCCCCACCAACCTGCTCAGCTGACTGGACAACAGCCAGGGACACTGAAAACCCTCTCAAAATCACCTTATGAGCCCGCCATTCTGCTTCAAAAACACACTGGGCTGACCAACTGACACACAGCTGAAATGTGAGATTCTGTCTGCCCAGAATAGACAGTTTTACTGGTTAATAATTCCCTGAATGTATTGTTATCACCCCTTAACCCTTGCCTTATTCATCCCAATTACCCTAGCTTTAGGCATAGCAATGGCAGCTGCTGACTGGACATGTGGTGAAAAATACCTGTTAATGCTATCTTATCTCCTATGCATAGGATGTATTACTGCACTACTGTGCTCACAATAAGTTTAACTTGGTTTATTTTACTTGGAGAGTGTAAAGACACCCAGTACTCTTTCTCCCTAATCTCTTTCACCACAGGAAAGATTCTAGCTATCCAAAACTGGACCCACGGTTCACCTTCAGTCCAGTTTAAGGTAAACCTTCCTGACCTGCTACAAATAGAAAAAAAATGTCTATCTGGAAGCCTGTACAGTAGACAAAACACTGAATCATGTACACAGTGGGCAACCCCCAATTATGTGAAGGACATAGACTTTTACCTCTGCCCTAGTAACCCCACAGATCAAATATGTGATCGGGAAAATGACTCTTTTGCCCAGACTGGATATGCATCACCATTGCAACTCACAGTGGGGGGCCTAATTATACATCTGAAATCACCCTTTGGTCAAATGTCAGCCTAGAATGCCTATATTCATAAAGATTACTAATCCTCTCCATTACTCTGGGAGTACAGGAGATACCTGGGGTATACGACTTTACATGAATGGTTATGACTGTGGTGCCTTATTCACTATCTGAAAGGGCACATTTGCCTACAAAGTCATGGCCAAACCAATAGGGCCATTGGCAGAGCTGAAGAATCCCTTGTTCAGTTACCACCAGCCTCTACCTCAGCCTCTGCCTTTTGCCAGCCAAGCCACTATCCCAGGTTCACCTCAACATCTCCCGAGTTCGCCTTGACCACTTCCAAACCTGGCCCACCAACCCCCTAGTCTTTTTACTATGTTAAATAATATGCACCATCTGCTTAATGCTACTATGCCCCAGTTGGCCTCAGATTGATGGCTTTGTTTAAAGCCAAAACCACCTTACTATATGGACCTAGGGGTTGAAATTCCTATCATCAGCAATGCAGGCAAAAGGAAATGCTCTCTGGAAATGGTTCACTTTATTCTAGGTGATGTAACTGGTAAAGCCTCCTGCCTTATAACTTCAGGTTTCAATCTAACAGCTTCTCTGTTCTCTGATGTTTGTAAATTATCCCTCATCCTAACCATGGCTGAAATCATGGCCTATGTGGCCCCTGCCAACACCTGGTTAGCTAGTTCCACAGGCCTTACCAAATGTGCTACTACCAAAAAGTTAATCAATCAGTCTACCCTATATATTACTGTTCATGTGCTACCTCAGGTTTATGCTTATAGCGGTCCTGAAGGAGCTCTTCTACTCAATCCCCTGGTCTTCCAATTGCTCATTCAAAACACGTTGTTCCCTTGCTGGTACCTGCCTTAGTTGGGCTAAGTGTAGCAGGAATGGCTGCAATTGGCACCACCTCTCTGGTCGTGAAGAATTAGGTCTATCTAACCTTGCCCAAGAAATTGATGCTGGCCTAGGAAACCTACAATTTTCCATGGACCAACTCCATGATCAGGTAGACACTCTGGCTGAAGTTGTCCTCCAAATCGTAGAGGCCTAGACTTACTTTTTCTATCCCAAGGAGTACACTGAGTAGCCCTTAGAGAAGCTTGTTACTTCTATGCCAACAAGTCAGGGGTTATTAAAGACACCCTCCAAAGGGTCTGAGAAAATTTGGACAAATGACAAAAAGAAAGGAAAAATAATAAAATCCTGGTTCTAATCCTTGCTAGCATCCATGGCTAACAGCTCTTGTTACTGGTCTGGTTGGACCACTCGTACTTCTTCTCCTTGGTATACTTGTAGGGCCCTGCATAATAAATTGGATTATTCATTTTATCAAACAACAAATCAGTTGTGTAAAACTCATGTATATGAGACCCCGGTACAATAATATACTTCTGACTGATGAGTCAATGCATTGACTCATGAACAAATAAAGGGGGAGAATGAAGTATCTGTATGCAAAACCTATAATAGCCTGTGATAGCTTGCTTGACATAAGTTACTCCATTTTGTAACAGATCTCCCATCTTAACCTAAAAATAACCCCCTTGTGTAACCATCCCTTAATCGCACCACACACCCACATTCTTGTTCCCCATCTGACTCTGCATGTTGGCAACTTCTTTCACACACTCTGGTCATAACAACAATATAATCCTATACCCCCAAAACCCAGAGAATCTGTCAAAAACCTGCTTTCACTGATAAAGGATTTTTTTTCCCTACTTCAGAAGAAAGAGGCCAGCTCCACTGACTCAGGCTTTAGCATATATGGGTAACCAGGGAGCATTTCAGTGTCATCATATTTGTCTTTAATTTTTAAAAAATTTTAGAAACATTGAAGGAAAAATTGAGAATAGAGGTATTTTATATAGAAGGTGCTTTCAAGTAGAGGCTATGCATATGGAACATATTTTAAAATTTGAAAATTATCACAGAACAAGTCTCTGAGCAGGCTGAGGTTTATGTTCTACTTCCTGTCTGCTGGTGTCACTATGAGAAGTGCCACTGCCCCGGAACTGGGAATAATAGTCAGCCTCATCCTCAGACTGGATGCTGGAGATGGTTAAATAGTGGTGACCTAAGAGATAAGATAGACAAGTGGGACCTCATTAGACTCACAAGCTTCTGCAAAGCCAAAGAAACCATCAAGAGAGCAGGGAGACAGCCCACAGACTGGGAAAAAGTATTCGCCAACTCCATGTCTGACAAAAGCCTAACATCTAGGATCTACAAGGAAGTGAAATGTACTGAAAACAAAAAAACAAACAACCCCATTACAAAGTGGGCAAAAGATATGAATAGACACTTCTCAAAAGAAGACATATGAGTGGCCAACAGATACATGAAGAAATGTTCAACCTCACTAGTCATTAAGGAGATGCAAATTAATACTACACTGAGATACCACCTAACTTCAGTCAGAATGGCCATTATCAATAACTCATAAAATAACAGATGCTGGAGTGGATGTGGTGAAGAGGGAACACTTCTACACTTTTGGTGGGAGTGTAAACTAGTGCAGCCTCTGTGGAAATCAGTGTGGCAATTCCTAAAAGCTCTAAAAATCAACCTTCCATATGACCCCACAATCCCCCTATGGGAATATACTCTGAAGAACTCAAATCACTCTATAAAAAAAAATACCTGCACACGTATGTTTATTGCAGCATTGTTCATAATCACAAGATCATGGAACCAAGCACGCTGTCCATCAAAAGAGGACTGGATTAAAAAGATGTGGTACTTATACACAATGGAATATTATGCAGTCATAAAAAAGAATAAAATCATGAATTTCACAGCAACCTGAATGGAATTGGAGCTTATAATACTGAGTGATTTCTCACAGAAACAAAGATCTGAGTATCACATGTTCTCACTCATAAGTAGACCTTGAACAACTATCGTAATACTATAAGAAAAGGACTGACAGTGGTGGGAAACTATTGGAGGGGGGGCAGGGAGGGAAAGGGAGGTGGGATTAGCAGTAGTCAGTATCTGTCTGGGGACGGGGGAGTGCACTTCATCAACAAGGGTACCTGCACAATGCATATTTGTATACCTAACCCTTAACTGTACTCCACAATTTTAAAATAAAAAATATGCTAAAAAATAAAAATAAAATTATCTAGCCTAAAAAAAAAATAGTGGTGACCCCAGAGCTGGAGTCTGAGAGGCAATTGGGGAACCCATCACACTTGCTGGCATCCAGCACTGTTGACATATATCTGGTACCAAGAAACCTTACCTGGCTGCTGCTGCCACCATGCAGTGTTATAGTTGCTGTGTTCACTGCTCAGAGCACAGGTGAGCTTGGCCAAGGCTTCCACAGAGGCAGATTCAGAGGGCATGTGAGTCAGCACAAGCTGGGAGAGGACCCTATGAATGCAATTGCCTATTAAGTCCTGTAGGAAGGAATGAAGGAAGGACAGTTCTGGCATGAGTTTGAGAGGTGGTGTCAGGGAACTGGCCATCAGGATGCTGACGACCATCCTGACCTGTGCAGTGAAGCAGGAGGAAAAGGAGTAGGAGTGGGGATCAGGCCACAGTACAGACACCCAAGTGCTCTGTGAGGCTGACGCATTGCAGATTTCTCATCCTCCCAGTAGCCCCTAAGGAGAGAGGGGCCCTTCATGCAAATATGCTCCTCTTCCTCTGCCCAACCAAGCCCTCCCTGGGTCGGTCTGTGTGTAGTTCTAATGGTTGGGCATTATTTTGGGGAGTGATAAACCTGAGCTGGGCATGCCCTCTGGCTCCCTAAGGGCACAGAGAGGACCCAGCTGCTGGGCCCAGTGAGCCTGAGTAGAGACCAGCAGGAGTTTAGTTTTCTAACTGAGAATACCACAGAGCCTGAATTTACACTCTCCAATTGACTCCCAAACAGGAGATAGCCACTAGGAGCCAGGTGCAGGGATTACAGGAGTTAAGGTTAGAAAGAGATGCTCAGTTAACTCAGGTAGAAAGCAGAGACATTTTAAGTCACTGGCTGGATCATGCAAACAATCAGCTCTAGGAGACTTGGCATGCCACTTTGCAGAAGTGAAAGAAAACCATTGCCCATGGCATGCATCCACACTGGGGAGCCCTCAGTGAATGGGACACAAAGAAATGGGATCCCATGGAGAGATCAGACTCCCCAGAAGAGGAGGAAATATAGGTGACAGAGGAGGTAGAAGAACCATGGAGGCAAAGGCTTGCCTGGTGATGATTCAGAAAATAAAGACACAGCAGGAGAAGCTGAAGGGCCACAACTTAAGGTGCCTTCCCCCTCCCTGCAGTATATGTACATGAGCTTGCACCCCACACACTTCAGCCAAGTTGGTAGAGCTGGCAGCAAAATTCAGGCAGAGGGGAATGGAAAGCCTAGTAGACTGGTTGTTAAGGTTATGGGATACTGGAGCGATGGCACAGTGCTATCAGGAAGTGAGTTGATGAAGATGGCTTTGGTTACTAACCACTCCTCCCTGAAACAGTGGATGTATGGATGGACAGCATGAGAACATCTCACTCTTAACAAGGTTCCTGGCAGGTGTTGGGCTTCTGGGCCAAATGGGGGTTGTTCTATACTGCCTCCTTGGTGGAAAACCTTGAAGGAGCTACAGAATTACCTCCAGGAATTGGGACATCCATTATAGGACAGAATAGGATGGTTAAGAGCTGTGCAGCTAGAGATCAGGGGACATGCCCTACTGTGCAGAAAGCACCTTAATGGCTCCACTAATGAAACTTCCTGGGAAGTAGGCTGGACCCCTAAAACCCTGTGCTGTAACCCCAATACCCTCACTACCAATGAGCACTGGGGAGACATGACTCTAAAACAGAAGCAGGGATTTCCAGCAAGATGGCTATAGGACAGGTAGGACTGTGAGAGTCTCTTCAAAAGTGAGGGTCCATAAAGACTTTCTGCATGAGAGGGTGTGTGGTGGTGGGTGAGTGATAGTCTGTCTGAGGGGAGACTCAGGTTCATGGACCCACTGTTCACCTCTGGAGTTGACTGCCACTCCCCAGTTGCCTGAGATTGGAGACCCAGACACACAGGATCATCTGCCATTCTTGGAGCTCTCTTGAGAGGAGGCAGCCGAGAACAGCCACTCCTCATCACCAGTGCCTGGCCTGTGCCATCAATAACAGCAGTAGACCTGGCACAAGAAGTCAGATGTGGAAATCTAGAATAAAGCTCCAATGCAAGTGATGGGATGTCGATGGGCACTGTCTTCTTAGTCCTGGACCAGGGAGAGACTTGCATTGCCCTGCCCAGCTCTGCCCAGCCTCCATCTTGTGTCCTGGAAGCTATTATTTCATCAGATTCATGTACAGATGCCCTTCCCCCACTCTGGAACAAGCACAGACACATAAAATCTGATTGGGAGACTTGACAGCAGCAACAGCGAGTATGGTGAGTCTGGTTCTTATCCATCCTACTTCCATAGTAGTCTGTGGGGTATCTGACGATGATGAGAGCAATCCTATCTGCCTGTGCCCAGAGGAGAGGGGAAGATCTGGAGACTAGAGTGCTCCCTAAGGTGGAGGCCTGAAAGGAAACTGGACTCACAGAAACTGCCAGAGAGCGAGTTTTTTCTTGTTTGATTTCTGTTTTAGGTGTTTTTCCTACTCTCTTTCTTTCTGCTTTTATGTCTGTTTTTGTACTTGCTTTGTTTCTGTTATTTTAATTTTTTTTTAGATTTTCTGTTTACATATGGGTATTTTTGAGGGAGAGTACACTAATGGGGTGAGGGTTTGTGTGTTTGTATGATTGTCTTTCATCTTTGTTTTTTTCTCATTTTGTTTGTCTCTGCTTATTCATTAGTTTTTATCCCTCTTATTCTCTCTCAACCTCCCTTTCATCTTCCTCTTTCCTTTTTCCATTATTTTCCCTTTTCTTAACTCATTTTTGCTTTCACAGGGCAAACAGACAGCTGAACTGCATGAACAGATTGTAAGACAGTGGGAAGTGGGTTCCAGAGAGCTCACACACTTGTAAGCAGATCATGGGATCTGCAGATAATTTCTGAATCACAGCTCCCCCTTCAATTAAATCTCACAACTGCAAAAAGTACTGGCTGCCACCTCTAGTCCAGCTTCAGAATAGAACAAAAACAGAATGTCTACATAAGGAAGAATAAGATATTGAACAAACAGAAGTAAAAGCTATTCCCCCATCACTGAACAATAGAATAAAAGAAGAGGTAAAAAATGGGTTCGGGGAGAAAAACCTACACAAATGAATAAAAACCAAAGGAAGAATATGAGTCTCACACAGATCCCTGGAAGGTCAGCCACAGAGAATACAAACTCCAGAACTCAAACATTGAAGAACCCCTAGAATGACTGGTCTCGAACCACTATTCCAGATGCCAAGATAGTAACAGAGAGAATAAATAAAAATGAGGAGAAAGAAGAAGAAAGAATGAAGGAGTAGATAACTGAGAAAACAGCAATGAAGAATACAGTGAATGAAACAAACAACAAACTGATTAGCATGGAAAGCAGAATTAACTAAACAGAAGAAAGAATCTCAGAGATAGAGGACCAAAATATGGAACTAACCAAAGCTTAAAAAGACAGAACAAAACCTGCAAGAGATGAGTGATTATTTTGAGAGGCTGAATCTAAGATTAATTGGAATCCCTGAGGCAGATAGAGAGGCAGAGACTTCCCTGGAACAAAAATTCCATGAAATTTTCCAAGAAAACTTCCCTCATCTCATCAGTGACATGACCATTCAAACACAAGAGATTCTGAGAACCCCTGCAAGACAACAAATGAGAAGACCAACTCCTAGACACATAGTAATTTGACTACACAAAGTAGGTATAAAAGAAAAAATTCTAAAGGCAGCAAGTGAGAAAGGTCAGACTACCTATGTGGAAGACCAGTTAGAATAGCAGTAGACTTATCTACAGAAACACTTCAGGAGAACTTGGAGCCCAATCTTCAAAGTTCTCAAATATAAACAATTTCAACCAAGAATTACCTACTTAGCTAAGCTAAGTTTTATCAGTGATGAAGAATTAAAATCCTTCCCTGACATTCAATCCCTAAGAGCTGATGCAACCTCTAGACCAGCTCTACAAGGAATACTTAAGAAAGTATTAAACACAGAAGAAAGAAAGAAAGAAAAAAGAATAACACTCACCTTCCCAGGAATGCAGGAAAAATATTGAAAATAACATGAATCAATCCAAAAATAAAAATAAAGACAACAAACAAACAGCAGCAACAACAACAAACTCTATGGGAACCTCATGACAAGGATAAACCTCACATTTCAATAATTAGCCTGAATGCGAAGGACTAAATGCAGTACTGAAAAGACATAGAATAACAAAATGGATAAAACATCATGAGGCAACAATGTATTGTCTCCAAGAGACTCATCTCACCAGAAAGGACACTCACAGACTCAAAGTAAGAGGATGGGAAACAAAATTCCAGGTGAACAGAACACAA